>PVKS010045469.1:0-13778 GCA_004027875.1 Aplodontia rufa
ACTTGCTATTAATCATGGATCCTTAATTTCTCAGCTTAGAATATTAATGTCAGTCTTATGACTGACAATCAAGTCTCATGACATTTTTAGCTCAATAATTAGTTCCATATAGTGCAGGCACCTGGGGATCTGCTCCCTGATCTTCACAGAAGAGCACAATCCTGTGTTTTCACACTCATCTCTACTACAATTAGTGTTCTTTAGTTGCAAACAATAGAAACTGCTCTTCTTAAATGAAAGTGTGTGAATGATTTTCTTGGAAGTATTTTATAATAGGTGGCTCAGGGAATTTAGTAGAAGAACCCAGGAAGGGGTAAAGGATGCAGAATGTTGAGAAGATAAAAGACACAAGTACTTTGAGCCTCAGCATTTCCACAGCTCCTACCAGGACTTTTTTTCCAATCAGTTTTGGCCTCTGTGTGTTCTTGCCTTCTTAGGATATTTCTACTGGCAAAGAGAATCTGGTGGGCCTAACTTGGGCCAGATGGTGCCCAGGTTGTCAAAATTTCACGGTCTTCAAATTGGCAGACCACTAGAATCACATGGATATGAACTAGAGAACACTTGTTGGGAGTAAAAGGGGAGCATTAAAAAAGTACTAAAATACTATATATTTTAAATAATTATTTTAATATTAAAAATGAAAAATATTAATTAATGAACATCCACAGGAGTCTAGACATAAATCTTTGATACAGAAATTTGTATACAAAGAAATAAAGCTTGGTAGTGAATGAAGAATTGTTAGTGATTTTTAGTGGAAGACTGAGGTGAGTGACAGTGTATACTTGAATTTGAGTCTATCACCTAGAAGTGGTTAACATTATAAATTTTAATAGTGAAGCATTTATGGTGGAGAGGCAATTTAGAAACTTATTGAAAATTTCCAGCTGGGAAATAATGAACTTCACTTGGATCTGTCATTTATTGTGTCTCTGGATAGCCAATTATTTTTCTCTCTTAGTTATTTCTTTTCCTCTTCTATCACAGATGCCTTACTATTTTTTCCCTTTCCTTTTTTTTGTGGTTCAAGAAGATCTGACTTCATAAAACAATTTGCTTCATGCATTGGGAGCCTAATGTCATATAGAGTGGATACCTCTCAGAGAGTTAAGCAGGGTTAGATAGCTGACAAATTATAAACGTCTAGGGTTCCTACCATCATATCCTTATATTTTCATTAATAGGAATCTATCTTGTCACCTAGACTAAAGGTCTTAACCCCACTTCAGATTTTGTAAACCATCTGCTTAGTTTTTTACGATGTTCCAATACAAATTTGGATCAAGTCAGCCATGTTTCTCTCATGCTGAATTTTGGCCCAGGTTTAAGAATTAAGGTCATTCCTTATACCTGAGATAAAGTCTCCTTTTATACCCTGTCCTTACCTAATTTCCTTATAGTCAACGCCCTGAAGACTGGGCTGTTTTCCTCTTTCCATCATTCTCCATCAACACACTGTCAGTCAGCTTTGTCACTGTAACCAAAACACTTGCCAAACACAAAATAGAGGAGAAAAGATTTATTTTGGAATGTCATGTTAGAAAGGCATGGTGGAGGAAAGCTGCTCAGATAATGGCAGCCAGGAATCAATAGGGAAGGAAGGGACTGGGGAGAAGACAAACCCTTCTAATGCACACCCCACTGCCCTCTTCTTCTAACTAGGTCCCATCTCCCAGTAGTCCATTCAGCTATCAAAGGATTAATCCACCAAAGTGATTAATTCACTGATGTGGCCAACACTTTTATGATCCAATCATTGTCTAAAAGCCTCTGAGCCTTGCTACAGTGGGGATCATTATGAACACATGACATTCTGGATCCAGACCATAACACACACCATCACCACTCTGTTGTGCAGTTTTGCTGCAGATACTTTGATATATCTGCAAAGACTTGTGTGAGGCAAATGACATCTCTAGGCAAGGACATAGCTCTACATTCTGACAGATTTTAGTGTGCATTACCAGTATGTTCTCCAGATTCAATTTAAGGAAACTTTTTCAGTTTTTATTGGTTTTCCCTCATGTCAGACTCTGGTCAACCTGTGGCCCACCCCTTAATCTTTCTGGTGGGTTTTGGGTTCTGCACACTGTGCTGGTGCTCCACTCTCCACAGTTCAGTCTCCTCCCCCATTTCCTTACTCCAAGTATTCTTCATCCATGAGTAAAGATCTCTGCCTCTAGATTTAAGACAGTATGAATCTTCCCTTCCTCCTGCAAATAAGCCCTTCATCTTCATGTATGTGCTATGACTTTATTTTAATGGAATAAAAATGGATTAAAGGGGGAGTAAAGAAAATGATAGGTAAAGGGAATATAAACATTTTAAATTTTATCCATACAAAATGATAGGAACTGCCCTAATTCATGTCCAACAATTTAATTACCCCCAAATGCACAGATTGCCAGATTTACTGACAACCTCCAGAATATTGTCTCAAAGGACCTATTTTATCAAAATAAATAAATAAATAAAAATAAATAAAGGGCATTGAAATAGACTAATGACCACAGGATTCACTAGTCTAACTTACATAACTTCATCTGAAGCTGCTGGTCCAACAGACATTTGAAATGGCATTTTAAGAGTTTAACTAGAATTTGAACTTGGGAAATATACCTTTGGAGTTTCAGCGTTGCATTTGGGACACATAAGGAGTCAGAATTGGGCAAATAAAATACAGGATGCCTTAGCAAATATCCATTTCAGATAAACAGCAAAAATGAACATTCTAGTGCAAGTATGTTCAGTTGTTGCATGGAATATATTTATACAAAGTTATTCACGGATTATCAAAAACTTAAACTTATCTGTGCATCATACATTTTACCTGGCAACCATAGCTCATGGTATGCACCTTGAAACAACAATCTTCATATGGTGCTCCTGTGGTGGCCAAGGAAATGTACTGGCCAGATACTCCACAGTGGGAGCAAAATACGACACTGGATAAGCAAGATTCCACTGACTTGAGGGCACTTTCTTGGGACACAGGATTTAACATCTTGGCAAGAAACCTAGTAACAAACTCACCCAAAGCAGCTCTCAGAAGCCTATACAAAGCAAGAATTTACATTGAGTGAAATAAAAAAGGTCTGTTTTTAAGCCAGGTAGTTAAGGAAAATATTGAAAAAATGTAGAGAATCAGACATTCTGGCATTGTCATAGGAGACCAGAAAAGCCATGGGAGGGTTCTGTTACATTGTGGGCTTAAGGGGCAAACCATCTGCCAAGGCCAGCAGGAATGAACTGGTTAAAGCAATGATAATTGCGCTGAGAAATTCAGTGGCTGTTGATGCTTAAAGGGCAAAAGACAGGAGGCTGCTTACAACCAGCCATGAGGGACAGCTTCCTGGACTTACTCTTTAGAGAATTTGACAAATAGTTAATAGAGTTTAGTGTTCCTAGAGACAAAATTGTCAGTAAGACAAGATGGACAATAACGGTGTCACTTAACATCCACAACAAGGCAAAGATAAGGATAGAAAAGCTGGAGAGAGTGTACCCTCCCAAAATACTTATATTCCTTGCTCATTTCCTAAATCTGAAATAATTTTTATATTTGGAATCAAAAAATTGAAAAAACATTCAAGTCACTTGTAGAAAAATCTTTGCAACACTATGATAATAAATAATATTTCTTTAGCCCTTTACTAAATGGATCTGTGCACACTTAAAATGGTTATTATGCACTGGAGGAAGGAGAATACCTAGGTATTTTGAGAAATAGTGAACTTGACAATGATTTGACATTGATACTTACAGACTCCAAACATCATCAAGCCTCCTGCCACTTGAGTTGAAGCTAACAGGAACAAGTGAAAAATGTGCCCTGGATAAATTCCAGGTCACAGATGACCCATTCCATTTGTAGACCCACCTGGTGGTCTCAGTTCTAGAATGTGTAATTGGAAATGATATATAATTAGTTCATGTGCACCGGGGCAACGGGGTAGGTTGCCCAGAGACTGAGCAAAGTGCCCTGAGACAGCATGCAATGATTTATTGGGGAAAGCTTGCAAGACTGCTCCAAGAAGAGTTCAGTGATGACAGGCTGAGTCAGGAGCACCTCTAACCCTCCTAGTACTTTACCCAGTGGTGACTGGCTGGACTAGTGACACATAATCTCTCCACAGTACTCTCAGTCATCACCGAGAGAGGTGTTTTATCTGTTATGCCGCAGAAACAGTGCATCATCATCATTAGTTTACTTTGTTGGTAGAACCAGCATCCCAAGGAGCAATTGTCCTGGTTTACATGTAAGAAATTAACTATATATCTAGATATTCTTGCCCAGGCTTTCTCTTATTGTTCCTTTAACTTGGCTAGGTTTTGGGGGAAAGGAAGGACACATTCAAGGATACGGTGTTTTACTATTCTTCTTTTCTTTAAGGACAACACACTTAGCAACCCTGATGTTGGTTCATTGGCATCAAGTCAAAGCTACCACAGGAAACCTTTGAAGCTGCTCTTTCATTGCAACCGATATATTTAATCAAAATCAGAATCCCATTCTTGGAGTTGGGTTGACAGAGATTATCAACACCATCATAATGAGTCTAACGTTCTCTCTCTATAATTTGTCAGACTGGCCCTTTCAAACACTCAAAGGTTTGGAAATAACATACTGCAAGAAGCTGCAACTGAAGCTTCTGTGCCAGGGCTGGTATCATTAAAGACGCCTCCACGACATTGTAAGAGCTCATTGATTTGGAAAATGTGTTATGTTGATTGCAGTTAGAAAAAATAAAAGGATCAGAGACACTTTGATTTTGTGGAACAGATATGATTCATTTACAGTTTTGCTTCAGAACTATATTAACTTTCCGATTATCTGTGTCAGTATAGTTGGAGGAGATTTCATCCACCTGGACAACCTGCAGAACATCAAACCAATCTATGCCAATAACATGAAGCAAATCAAACAGGACGAGAGGAGGTGGCTAGTATGTGACAGATCTTGATAAGGCACTTGTGTTCTAGAGAGTGGAAGATGAACCCCATTGAAATTTAGGGAACTTACACTTTGGTGAAATTTGTAGCGGTCTAATGGGAAGGGATTTACCAGTATATCTACCACTCTGAATGAAAACGGACACTGCGTGTTGCATCTGCTATGACAACAAACGAACGACTGCTACAACAGCAACAGCCATAGGACCTGATAAACCTGCTTGGGTTTTGGACCCAAGCAATTACTGCCCTGGACAATTTACCAGGTGGCACAGAACTGTCAACAGCAAGTGTGATGTTAATTAGGAAAAGGCTAAGTATTAGGTCTAGGCTCAGGTGCATGCCACCATGAACCTAGGGTACCATGATCTAGGAGAGAGACTATGTCATTGTCAATGGATCCCAATACTGGGCAGAGATGGAATACTCATCTATGAAAAACTCAAAGGTAAGAATTATATCAATAATTATCAATATGGTTGGGTACACTCAACTTCCATGAGAAGCCAAACTATACTCAGGCAGGCATATAAACCCATAAATTTCAATAAATAATAGACATGTATATGCTCATTTGTGTCTATAATATGGAAGAATTACAGAGGAGACATGAGTTTGGGGAATGGATGAAGTGGGGAGATATATTGGACAAGGATTGGGCTTAACTTATTTTGTCAATATGTATGTATGTGTGTGTGACTATGTAACAACAAGTCACTCCAATATGTAAGACAATGTTGAACTAATAAAATTAGGATTTAAGCAATTTGTGTGCATATGTATTATATACATATCTTTAATATTTTTATTACTGAATTCCAGTTATAATATTGGCATTCACTTTGACATTTTGACATAATTCTACATGCATGGAATATAATTTGCTCCACTTTAGTCTCCAGTATTTCCTCTTTCCCTTCCCTTTTTCCTCTCTGTTCCTCCTACTCTTTTCCACTGGTCTTCCTTGAATTTATTTATAGCTTTTTTAGTTGGTTCTTTATAGATATACACAAATGTGAAATTCACTGTGGTATATTCATATATATATATATATATATATATATATATATATATATATATATATATATAAATTTGGTCCATTTCATTCTGCAATTCCTGTTTTTTCCCAACTCTCCTCCCTCTTCCTCTATCCATTTCCTGTACTCTACTGATCTCCTATCCATTTTCCTGGAACACCCCCTTTTTATAATTTTGCTCTAGTTTCTGCATTTGAGATAATACATTTGACTCCACCCCTTTCTGAGTTTCACTTATTTCACTTAGCATATCTTTAGTTCCATCCATTTACCAGCAAATGCCATAATTCCATTATTCTAAAATTCCATTGTGCATTTATACTGCATTTTCTTTATCTATTTATCTGCTGTTGGGCACATGGATTTCTTCCATAACTTGATTATTATGAATTGCACTACTCTAAGCATTGATGTGCATATGCCACTTTAGTGTGCTGATTGTAGTACTTTTGGATAAATAAGAAGTGGGGTAACTGGGTCATATGGTGATTCCATTCCTAGTTTTTTGAGGAGTCTCCATAATGTTTTCCAAAATGGTAGCATTAATTTGCAATCTCACCAACAATATGAGTGTTCCTTTCCCCCCCACATTTTTTCCAGTATTTATTATTATTGGCATTCAGCTTGATTATCATTCTAAACTTGAGTGAGATGAAATCTCAATGCAGTTTCGATTTGTATTTTCCTGATTTCCAGAGATATTGGACATTTTCATCATGTATTTGTTGGCCATTTGTGTTTCTTCTTTTGAGGAGTGCTTTTCCAGTTCTTTTGTGCATTTGATTAGCTTATGTTGTATGTATGTATGTGTATGTGTTAAGATTTTTGAGTTTTTCATATATTCTTTATATTAGTCCCCTGTCAGAGGAGCAGCTGATAGCTGGTAGAGAACAATCATGTAAAAAAAGGAAATTAAAATAATGCAATTAGAAATAAAAGAAATCAAATTATCTCTGTCTGCTAATGACAGGATTCTACATCTAGAAGACCCATAACAGTCCACCAGAAGACTTCTAGAGCAGATAAACAAATTTAGCAAAATGGCAGGACACAAGATCAACACATACAAATAAATTGCTTTTCTATATTCTAATCATGAATCTGCTGAAAAAGAAATCAGGAAATCAGTCCCATTTACAACAACCTTAAAAAAATGCTTTGGAATAAATCTAACAAAGACAATAAAAGACATTTACAGTGAAAACTATTGAACACTGAAGAAAGAAATGTAAGACCTTAGAAGACCGAAAGACTTCCCATGTTCTTGGATAAGCAGAATTAATATTGTTGAAATGGCCATACTACTGAAAGCATTATAAAGATTCAATACAATCTCCATCAAAATTTCAGTGACATTCTTCAAAGTACTTGTAAACAAAGAGCCCTAAAATTCATTAGGAAGAATAAAAAACCAGAATAGCCAAAGTAAATCTGAGCAAGAAGAGTGATGCTGGAGGCATCACAACACCTAATCTCAAAATGTACTACAGAGTTCTAGTAACAAAAACAGCATGATATTGGCATCAAAAAAGACATGAAGATCAATGGATTAGAATAGAAGACATAGAGACAAACCCACATTGATACAGTTATCTGGCACTTAACTAAGATACCAAAATACGCATTGGAGAAAAGATAGACATTTTAATAAATAGTGCCGGGACAACTGGATATCTATATGTAGAAGAATTAAGCCAGAATCCTATCTTTTACCCTGAACAAAAGTCAACTCAAAGTGGATCAAAGACCTAGAAATTAGATCAGAAACTTTGTAACTACTACAAGAAAATAGGCTTAATATTCCAACATATTGGTGAAGATGCTGACTTCCTTAACAAGACCCCTGAAGCTCAAAAAATCAAACCAAGAATCAATAAGTGGGATGGTATTAAATTTTTCTTTGCATAGCAAAGAAAAAAGTTAAAAGTATGAAGAAAGAGAGCCTACAGAATAGGATAAGGTCTTTAAAAATATATTTTAAAAACAAGCAAATTTTCTTCTCAAAGTATAAGATCAGTGCTCAGTAGGGCAAGTGTAAAAGCAACTTAAAAAGAATAATGTCTCTTAAATCAAAGTAAAGAAGTGATACAAGATTGATTTCACGAAGTTATCAAACAAGGATGGGCCAGCCAATCAGAACCAGGAGCTGGGCCATATGAGGAGATAAGAAAGAACGGTTAACACAGGGTAAGGGGATTTTCTGTGGCCTACACTGCAATACAAGTATAAACCTGTTCAGGAGATGCCTAAGCAATATACCTACCATATTGATGTCCTGTACCTCATGATTTCCATACTGGAAGGAAATCAATACTATGTAAAATGTTATAATCTTATTTTCATTACTAGAAATTAATCCATGGTTAACGTGAGTCTATTCTACTAAAAGTTTCTAGCATCAGTCTGTTGCTAATTCAGTCTTTGAGCCTGCTGGTGTCAACTGATGAACCACAGAACACTAGTCAATGTAATGTTACCCCATGGAGTAATTTCTAATGTGCTACCTGCTTTTTCCAAGTGGTTCTTCTGTTTTATGTAACTGTTTTTGGAATTCCTGTAGTTGATATGGGTCATTAAAATTACCAGTGTAGAATTTTTTTTGTATTAAATTATTTAAAATATCATCAACTTCAAAGCAGTACACTTCATATTTATAGTAATGAGTACTTCTTTACTCTAATTTCATTTGGGGTGAATAGAATTAAACCCAAGTTAGGAAACAGATCAAAATTAAATCACTAGGAAATCTCATTCCTAACCAGTGGACTGCAAAACAAACTTTAATAACCTTGTGAAAAAAAAAGCATATTCTCACTTTTTATGAGACTAGTGAGAAAGAGAGACTTCAAGATGATAAATAGGGAGAAAAGAGTTCTTGTATATCAAAAAATCTGCAAGACTGGAATGACACTTCTTACAAAATTTATATGAGCTTCAGAGAGGTTCACAGAAAATGTGTGCATGAATTGTCATCATTGAAATATCTGACCATGTTCTGGCTACCTGTAAAGTCAATTTGAGAGGAGAAATTTAATAGGGTAGAATAGAGACAATGTAGCATAGGAGATTTATTTTCTTTCTGCTATCCTGTTATGTAATAGACTCATTTTTAGTGATGCACCAATACACACTAAGCACAGTAGGTATTATTAAGGAATAAAATATCTGGGCAATGTGGAAAGCATATAAGAGACATGGACTGTTTTTCAACATTTTGGCTAGTTGGATAGAATCCACAACACAGTAAATCTGTTCTCTGGGTGTTCTAGCAAAATTGGTTTTATACATACATTTATAATATATACATATAATAAATATATTTTTAAGAAAGAGGGTGAGAGAAAAAGAGAGAGAGAGGCAATTTTTAATTTAGTTTTTCATGTTACTTTCATTCCTGGGACACTGTTGTGTACATGGTGATGGTATTTCAACTCCATACTTGCGTATGCCAGTCAAGTGCCTTAACAGCCGAGCCACCACTCCAGTGGCTCATATATGTATATATATATATTTTTTATCAAAGAACTTAAACCAAATTGTCCTAAGTTTATTATGTTACATAATTATTTGGATAGTACTCCAACCACATTGTCAAATGAATGTGTACATGTATATATATATGCTTGGCTACCTCAAAGAACCAAGTGCAACCTATGTTACTGTCTTAGCTCTGGCTACCATAACAAATTACCATGGACTGACTTGCTTTAGCAACTAATATTTCTCTCTGAGTGCTTGGGAAGCTGAAAAGTCCCAAGTCTAAGTTCTGGTGTTTTCTGTGTCACTAATATCTTGCTTTTGCAAGTCCTTTTAATTTCAACTTGTACATTGTTTTGAACTTGATGATATTATTGTCATGAGAGTTAGTCCTCACCTGACACAGATAGGAATGGTCCTTGAGCAGTCTTGGTTCAGTTAAAACCTCGGCTTCACCCATTAATCCTAGAGTTTTCTACTTACACAAATTTAGTAAAACTATAATACAATGTCCATTTACAATAGGGATACAAGGATCAAGTAATCAGTCCCAAAAATTTCTTCCAGTGAGACTATTCCTATTACATAACTTTTTTTCTCTCTTGCTCTTCCTTTCATTGTGATATTCATAGATTTCCTGTCTTGGCCAATTTAGTGCTACTACATGCCCCTCAACATCCAGAATCCAACTTTCTTCATTTAAAGCAGTTTACTTACAGCAGTACCTAACACCTGGTCAGATGTATGTAGAAAAGCCACCACAGGACACCAACCCATCCCTAGGGAGGTCTAGGAATCCATTAAGACCAAATATGGGCATTAATTATGTAGCTTAATTTTTAAAAGAATCAAGCTTTGAGGATCAATTTGATTAACTTATTGCTCTTTTTATTTTAATTTTTCATCTACGGTGTGTGAGGAACTATTCTAAAACCTGAGGATAAAGCAGTAAACCCAAAATAAACAAAAATAAATTCTTGTAGAACTAATTTTTCAGAGGATTCAAATGTAATATATGGGCATAATGTGGTTTCTGAACCAGGATTCTTCACGTAATAATAATTGGTATTACATTAAAGTGGAAATCTGGCTCCCAGGAACTCATTTAGAAGGTCAATTACTTTTATAGACTCTCAAATTAAAGTTTAGAACAAATTAAAGTTTAGATATTAAAAGAATATCTCTGTTGAAACATTACTATAAATTGAACATGTATCAAGATATAAAAATATCATTAGTTTCTATAAAGTAGTCCTATTATATGCAATGCAATCTGACCACAATACAATAAAGATAGAAGGTGAATATGAAATGAGCAAAAACAAATCTGTAATGTTAAAATTCATTTTTATGAAATATCTTTTAGATGAACGAATAAATAATTAGAGATTTAATTTATTTTTGAAAAGAATATCTAGAATACTACATATCAGAATCTATGGTATGCCTTTTTAAAAAAAAGTGCCGAACCTTGATTACATCTAGCAAAAAAAAAGTAAAAAAAAAAAATTAAAGTAAAATTATTAAATTGTTCTATTTTCTACAGAAGTTAGTCTATTATTAAATTTTCCATGGTCTGTCTTATGTCATTGACTGCAGATTTTAGCTCTCTTGCTTCCTTTTTGAGTGTGTCTATTTCCCTAATGATAGAGTTTCTCAACTCTTGAGTTTTCTCATGTATTCCCTTCATTAGCTCTTCTTTTAGTTCATTGTTTGTTTTGTTATCAGATCATTGACAATATGTTCTAGATTTTCCTCCTGGTCCCTGGCCTGGCCGTGGACACCTTGCTAGGGAAGTTGTGGGTTTGAGGTGAACCTCTTCTAGTTTGATTCCACATCTTTGAAGAGCTAACTTCTGGATTTTTGAATTGGGGATCCCTGTGTGGAAGCAAGAGAAGACTCTGGGTTCTTCTTCCTTTTATGTCAAGGGTTGAGTCAGATACCGCCTCTCTGATGACCTCCTCTTCCTTCCAGAGGGCTTTTTCTGCCTGGAGCCTTATTTTGTTGCAGGTTTTGGGTTAAGGTTGCAGGACTTGGGCTCAGTACCTGATTGAGTTCCTGGTCAGTCTGCTGTGATGTTGAAGCTAAACAGTTGAGGAATGTCACTGAGTGCTAGGATTTCAGATGTGTGGGGTGGGCCAGAATGGACCAACCTACAAACTGCACTGGGTTCTGGGATCCTCAGTGGTGGGATGGGCCCAATGTATCAGTATAGGGTGCAACAAAGATGGCGCTGAGGAGCCCAGGGGAGGGCAGGCCAACCTTGTGAGCGCGCAAAGGTCTAAGCCAATCAAAGAACAGGCCAAATCACACCACCAGATAGACAGGCCTTTTGGTCCCATAAAAAATATAAAAACAAGTTGACCTTTACTGTTACAGGATTCAGGCACTTCCTCCTTTTGCTGGGCTTCTATATAAGCTTGAGTGTGACTACTAATAAAGGAGTTCCTGCTTGACCTGACTCCCTGCGGTGTCTGATTGTCTTCGGGGAAGTCTGGGGAACGGGCACCGCGGACAGGGTCCCTCGTTCCCTGCTAGCAAGGGGCTGAGTCCTACATCAACCCAACATATCATCAGTACCTGACAGGTGTGCATGACAGCTGTGTGATATCTGGGTGTCAGGGGCCTTGGAGGTGTTCGGCTCGCCTGCTGTGGTGGGACCAGAGTCCTGGGCACGCACTGGTGTTGAGTTGGGGGAGTCTGCTCAGGCTTCTCGCTTAGTAAATCAAAGTGGGTTCTTGGCCTGAGATCACTATCTGGTTGTTTTTTCTTACGGTCTTTGTTGTTGGATTGGGAGTTTTTTCCTGTCCCTTACTTGGGTTGGAGTATTGTCAGGAGAGTTGAGTTCAGAAGTTGAACCCTTATCCTGTGAACTGATAGTGTCCCTTAAAATTTCTAGCACCTCATGAGCTAGTAGAAGATCATCAATATGAATGATGCAGTAAACAGTATTAAATGAGTTATTTAGTACAGATTATATTACACTGTTGAATTCCACCTATGAAACAAATGGTGGTGTTAATCAATACTTTCGGAGACACTAGTGTTTAACTTTCACCTATTTCAGGCTGCAAATCATACAATAGTTATTGAATTTGACATTCACAGCAGTAATACTTACACAGTCTTAATGATGGGGGATCAAAGGGTACAAACTAAATGGGAGCATGAGAGAGAAGGGAATGTAAGTGAAATTTAGAGAGAAGGTTATGTTGACCAATCATGGACAGTGGGAAATTGGAGGAAGTAAAGGATTTGCTGGAGAAAGAAAAAGAACGAGAAAGAAAGAAAAAAAAAAAAAAACAAACAGAAGAGAAGAAGCAAGCAAACCCTGGGGGAAGAAAAGACAGCTGTGGAAAAATAAAGGAAGGGTAAAAGAGATATTAATAGGATTTAGGTGATAGCATAAAGGTAGAAGCAAGCACAGGAAAATTATGCAGGTCAGGCGCAATATACTTCAAATACTAAATGAACAGACCAGAATCCTTCTTCTCAGCAGGGAGGACAAGGATAGACAGAAGAGACAAGAGGGAATAAGAGAAAAGATGAACAGAAAAAGAAAAAAGGAAAAGAAGCCCCCCCAAAAACAAAAGAACAAGGAAACAAAAACAGCTAGTATTATTTATGTCTATGAACCAATCAACTTTTCCAGTTAGTGCTTAAACACACATCGAAAACAGGAAAGAAGAAAGAAGAAAAAAATAAACAAAAAATAAAAATTAAAAATTATATAATAAAATAAAAAATCTTAATTAAAACTTGAAACTATAGTCACTAAGATTGACTCTGTGCCCTTTGGGAGATGTTCACTGTCTGTCTGAGTTTTGATATCAGGGTCTCTCAGCCTGTAATTATGTGATCTCAAGAAGAGAACTAGGATGGCCTCAGACTCCTGAGATTTCTAGGAGGAGATTTCAGTGAAGAGATCAGATTCAGGAAAGCCCTGAGGGAGATCTGAAACTCAGGAGTCTGAAGGCTTTTATGTGCAGGGGGGGATAAGATGCATTCTATGCTCCCTCTGCTGGTGATTGGAGTCTTGGTCCTCTGGGATTTTTGATCTGGGACTGAAGACTCCAAGCATTTAACTTATCATATGGTCCTTCTGGCTGAGATGGGGGTGAACAGGCCTGAGAAATGCTCCCCTTTATGCCACAAACCGGAATCCCCCTAAGCAAAGTGGAGACTGGGCCTGTCTCACGCCTCCTTTTCCTGGTTCCACCAGTGGTCAGTGACTGTCTCCTGATGCAGCTTGTGGAGCCTGCTCTGCACTCCCAGAGAGTGCCTGTCTCCTGGTGCTGTTATGGCAGA
>PVKS010045470.1:0-13777 GCA_004027875.1 Aplodontia rufa
GGGTCTGTCTGGGGGGCCTCAGTAGAAGTTGGGGTCATATTTACATGACCATCTGCCGCTTAATGGACTCTAAGCATCTCCTGCATCAGGGCAGTTCAGAGGTCGCTAAGTAGACATGGTGTACATAGGAAGGGATAATGCTAGATCAGTAAACAATGCAATAAAATATTGTTTTCTGCAATCAATTAGCACAAAAATCCAGTGTTATCTGCCAGCCTTTGAAGACCATGATGATAGTTACTTTATAGAAGTTAGTGTGTGGTCTGACATAACATTTATTTGTGAGTGGAGGACATTCAGGTCTTTAGAAACATTAGTGATATTGCTAGAAACATATTTAATTTTTATAATGGCATAGGTAACCCCTTGAGTTTGGGAATGACATCTGATTTCTGTAATGTAGCATTTTTTTGGCATTACATCTGTGTTAGTAGAAGAATCCTTTTGGCTGTGCCATTTAGGACTCTCTTGGTAAAGTCACTTAGAGCTTTGATGTGCCATATTACATCTTTTAGATTAACCTGAGGGATAAATATTAGAACTAAACAATCATACCAGTGAAAAACAGATTGCGTTTAGAACAAACTTGTGACTCTGGCAGTATCTTCTGTATGTCTTTCTTTATAATTTCCCAGTTTCATTTACTTGTGGGAGGACTGACACAGTGCACATTTGGTTACATTAAGAGAATCATTTCCTTTTTATTAATTCACATGTAAAGCTGTTTTGATTATACTGTCCTGCCAGGCATTTTAAGACCAGGTTAACCAAAATTGATCTTGTTCCTATCTACTGGTAAGCATCATCTGAGATTTGTCAGGGTCACTTTTTGGATCCTGTGAGAAGCCATTTAGTTCTACTAGTACTTGTGCCATCTGCCAGAATATTGCTATGGATGACATCCCTTGGAAGCATCAGGGATATTTCCCTTTCAGTGAATCTCCTCTTTGTAGAGTATTCTGGTTGTATTAGAGAAGTTTCATTGTCCCCTGAGTTTTGGCTGACCAAATAGGGCAAGGCCAAAAATATTGACTTTTTCATTAACCATTTAACTTCCTTTAGTTTGCATTCCTGGTTCTGGTATTAAACATCCAGCTGGCTATTTTCAACAGTCTGAAAGTGAGAATGCTAGGCTTTAATTTTAATGTGTACAGTTTTATAGTTACCACTTTTACTTAATTAGGGTCAGATATAGTACTTGAAGTTAGTATTATATGTTATTTTTCATGTAACTAATGGTGTGTCTGAATTCAGGTTTTTCTGTTAGAAGTAGTACTTCTGCAAAATATTAACAGGCAACAATTACAAAGTACTTTTTTAATTGGTGCAACATAGTCTTACATAATAAGAGGATTCATTGTTACATATTCATACATTCTCATGTAATTATAATGTAACACAAACCTATTACATGTCTAAGGAATTAGTCATGAATGTGAAGAGTCTACAGAATGGGACAAAATCATGGCCAGCTACTCCTCCAACAAAAGGTTAATATCCAAATTAAACAAAGAGCTCAAAAAACTTAATATCAAAAACACATTCAATTCAATTAATTAATAAGCTAAACAACTAAACAGAAACTTCTCAGTAGAAGAAATATGGAAGACCAACAAATATATGAAAAAAAATGTTCAGCATCTCTAATGTGACAGAGCTTCAAACTTAGCCTAATAAAAACCATCTTAAAGAATAAAATAAAAAGCTGTAATATGGGAACTGTTGACAAATGTAAAATGTACTCTGTGACAATCTCAAAATACTGAAGAAAACAAGATGTAGCTTCTTGTTTCACTACCATAACTGCATGTTAGTTTCTATAATTGCACTTGCTTCCAGCATCTACAGACCTGTCGGGCCAAATGGGATATGATTTTTAACTTTGTAAGACCCTTCAAAACGAGGTTCTGGGCTACTCTCCTCTCTGGTGTCTTGCTGAGGAAGACAGTCACCATACAGCTAATAAAGACTTTCTAATTTGGACTCTGGGTCATGGTCTTTTCTCTGAAGGGAACCTCATGACCTTTGGAGGCCCCAGTGAGATTACTTCTCAGATGTGATCAGACCACCCTGCTTTGATTCTCCTTGGAGAGAGTGGAAAACAAGTAGGTAAAGAAGTCCTGGGGGTGGGACACTGAGAAGATGTTCCTCAGTCCCAGGAAAGCTCCTGCCTTCTGAGCCATGCTTCCTCTCAGAATATCAGTGCTCCCTACTGGATATTTCTGTCTGTTGAGAGACATTTGGTTCCTGGACCTCCAGAGGTAAGTCTGGTTTCAGGGATTCTGTGGCAGGCTGGATGCAGCACTACTTCCCCAGTCCAGGACTACAGTGAGACATTGCCAAGTCCTCTGGTCTGAAGTCTGATTCTGGTTGTGGCACTTGTCTCTGTTTTTGGTGTCTTTCCTATTGTTTGTCTCTTATTATCATTGTCTATTGTGAGTCTCTGTTCATAAGATGGCACAAGGATCATCAAGTCCATCTATTCCTCTTCAATTTTAAGCAGTTTCAGGCAAATACTTGTGATTATGGTACAACTTGTAATCCTTTAGATCTCAGGAAATTTTGTGAACTGGATTGACTTTCTGTTACTGCTGGCTGGCCGTCTAACAGGTTAACGGACCTCCCTACCATCTACCAAGTCCAAAATGTCATTCCTGGGCCAGCTGGACACCTGAACAATATCCATATATTCAGATTTGGATTGATACAATAACTAAAAAACTTCTTGTTTTAGACAATGTTTAAAGAAGTGTGCTGAACATTCTAAAAGTATTCTTAACAGAACTCCTGCCCAAAGTCCTAAAAGGACTCTCTCAGCACCTGAGGACCTGTCAAACTTCCTCAAAGTGTTAGCAGAAACAGACTTTCCCCTCTTCCCACTCCCTTATCCCTCTCCATCTAACCCTTCTAGTTTCCCAAACTCAGGTGGACCTACATCCCCTCCCTTCAGTCCTTCCCATACCCTGAGTGTATCCACCTACCATCCTGGACAACCTTCACCTGATTCCTCCACTTCCCCTGTTCCTTAATTTCCCCTCTGGCAGACTTCCCTACTTCCTGAATCTGCCTTGGACCAAACTCCTTTTATAGTCTATGTTCCTTTTTCCAACACTGATCTTTACAACTGGAAAAATCAAAACCCCTCAGAGAAACCCCAATGTCTCATCTCTCTTTTAGAGACTATTTTCTTTACTGATCAACCGACTTGGGATGACTCAACAACTTCTTCAGACTCTCTTCACTTCAGAGGAACATGAGCACATTTGAAGGGAGTCCATAAAAACTATCATTGGACCTGAAGGTCAACCTTGTGATGACAACTTCTCAGCTCAAATGAGTTTTATTGCTCCAACAGACCCCACTGGTATCTCAACATGGAACAAGGTACGGGGGCTCTTGACACTTATAGCTAGACTTTCATTAGTGGACTCCAAGTGGCAGCCAGGAAGCCAACTAATCTAAGGTGAGTGAAACTATCCAAAGGCCTGATGAATCCCCTGCCACATATGGAATACACACCCTTATATACCCAGAAGCTCCGGAAAACCAGAGGGCCTTAAATATTGCTTTTATTACTCAGTCAGCCCCAGATATTAGAAAGAAGTTACAGAGAAAAGAAGAATTTAAGTAAAAGGTGTTATCTGAACAGTTTGAAATTGCCCAGAAAGTGTATAACAATAGAAATACCCCAGAACACAAGCACACAAAAAGAATGGCCGAGGTAATGATGGCATCTCAGAAAGATCCCCAGGCTATAGATAAAAAACTGCAAGATTCTATAACGAGAGACAAGGCTGCAGACCTCCAAAGAAAGGAAGATCCCCCTTATCAAAGGACCAGTGTGCCTATTGTAAGAAAAAGGAGCACTGGAAAAATGAATGTTCTAACAAAAACAGAAGGACCCCCGAAGTCCTACCAATGGACACTCTTGAGAACTGATGTGGCCGGGGCTGCTTATCTTTGAGCCCCTGAGAGACCACGGTAACATTACAGATAGGGGGCAAACCTGTAAATTTCTTGATGGACACCAGGACCATCTACTCAGTCCTGACAGAGGTAGAATGACCTCTGTCAAATGACATGATCCCTGTTCAGGAGCTTCAGGAAAATCAAAACCTTATATGTGGACAGAAGCTAGGATTACCAATTTAGGTCAAGGAACTATTATCCACTTCTTCCTTGTAATGCCTCACTGAACTTATCCACTACTTGGGCAAGATCTATTACAGATATTACAAGCTACAATTTCATTTCAAGAGGATTAAACAAAGTTAATATTTGACTAAAAACCTCCAACTAAAATAATGTTAACTTGCCCCCTCAGTGAAGAATACATACGGATTACAGACATGCCCCCTGTCACTCAACACCGTATTTAAAAGAATTACAATGAAAAATTCCAGGAGTGTGGACTGAGTCAAATCCACTGGGACTAGCTGTTTGCTGCCAACCCATTGTGGTCCAACTTACTAGCCAAGCAACATCCATTAGAGTTAAGCAATATCCTATAAGTCTAGAAGCAATACAGGGGATTGCAATCCATATTCAAATACTCAGAGAAACTGGTATACTAATTCCCTGTAAGTCAGTTTGGAATACCCCTCTCTCCTTCCTGTCCACAAGCCCAGAACTAACAATTACTGGCTGTTCCAGGATCTTTGGGACGTAAATCAGCTAGTGGAGACCATCCACTTCATCGTTCCAAATCCGTACACTTTCCTTAGCTTGCTGCCACTATCTCACCAGGTTGTACACCATGCTAGACTTCAAGGATGCCTTCTTCAGCCTCCTACTTGCAGAGATAAGCTAGACTCTTTTTGCCTTTGAAGGATCAGACCCTGAAGGAGGATATTCTGGACAATTGGTCTGGACACATCTTCCCCAAGGATTCAAAAATTCTTCCACCATATTTGATGAAGCTCTAAGCTGGGTCCTCTTGACGTTCAGGCAAGAACATCAAGAGGTCACCCTATTACAATAAGTGGATGACCTCTGGCTAGCTAGAAAGGATCATAACTCCTGCAAGAGAGCCACAGAGGGCCTCTTAAAAGAGCTAGAAGCATTGGGGTATCATGTCTCTGCTAAAAGGACTCAATTGTGTACTTCAAATGCCACCTATTTAGGATACAAATTAGCACAAGGATAAAGAAATCTATCCTCCAGATGAGTAGAGATCATTTTAAAAATTCCTTGCCCCAAAGACAAAATACAGATTACAGAATTCTTGGGGGCAGTTGGGTATTTTAGACTCTGGATACCTAGGTTAGCAGAGATTGCAAAGACTCTCTATTCCAGCACAAGGGGTAAGGATACGCTCCTGAAATGGACAGAGACTGAGCAAAAAGGCTTTTAAAACACTAAAATAGTACTTAGTTATGGCCCCTTCCCTAACCCTACGAGATGTTAAACCTTTCCAACTATTTGTTGCCAAGACAAGTGTAGTAGCTAAAGGAGTACTTATTCAGACTCTGGAGCCCTGGTGGTGACCTGTAGCATATCTCCCTAAAAGATTGGACTTTTTTGCAGCAGGGTGGCCTGCTTGCCTCTGTGCTATTTCTGCAACTGCTATCCTGGTAAAGGAAGTAGACAAACTCACCTTGGGCCAAGACTAATATTTAGTGGCTTTCCTCAGGAGCACACCAGACCAATGGCTTTGCTCCTGGATCACCGCTGAATAAAATTCCTTAAAATGACTACCTTAAACCCGGCCACTCTCCTTCCTGAGGACTACCCAATGGAGCCCATCCATAACTGTGTTGAGAAGATCGAGGCTCTCCAAGGTCTACGAGCTGACCTGATGGATGTACCCTGGAGGAATCCTGATGAGGTATTATAAACTGATGGAAGAGTTTTGTCTCCAAGAGAATTAAGTACACTGGGGCTGCTGTGATAACTCTAGACCAGGTTGTTTAGAGTCAAGCCTTGAGTCATGGGACATCTGGACAAAAAAACTGAACTCATAGCTGTTACCCAGACTCTGAAGCATGGAAAGGATAAAACTGTAAACATATATACTGACAGCTGCTATACCTTTGCAATGGCTCATGGGCATGGGGCTCTTTATAAAGAAAGAGGATTACTAACATTTAAGCTCAAAGAATTTTTTAAAATGTGGAAGAGATATTCATCCTTTTGGAGGCCATCTGGCTACCAACCAAGGTAGCAATTGTTCATTTTCAGGGACATCAAAAGGACAATTCACCTGAAGCAAGGAGTAACAGAGCAGGGGACTTGGCAGCCAGAGAAGCTGCCTTAAAACCAGTGGGGCCTATAGACTTTCTAGTAACCATCCCAGTGCCCCAGTTGCAATCCACCCCTCCCCATTGTACTAAAAAAGAAATAGACCATGGCAAAACCTTACGTGCTTCAAACAACAACTCAAGATAGAAAATCTTACTGGACCAAAGAGTTTATTTACCTGAGGCACTGGGCCAGACACCGATCAAGCAAGTTTATTAAGGAACTCATCTAGGGGCTACTAAACTATCTGAACTTTGAAAAAGAAAATAATACATCCCCAGTTTAGACCAGACTTCAAAGGACATCACTACACGATGTGAAATCCATGCCCAAGTCAATTCAAGATCAAATCTGAAGCTCCCATAAGGCGTCAGAATAAGAGTAACTTTTGCTGGGTAACAACAGGAAATTGACATCACTGAAGTAAAACCTGGACTTCATGGGTATTGCTACCTATTGGTATTTGTAGACACCTTTTCTGGATGGTGAACAAGACTGCTCAGATAACAGAAAGCTACTACAGGAAATAGTTCTTAGATTTGGCCTTCCTTTAGCTTTAGGGTTTGACAATGGCCTGGTTTTCACAACCCAGATTACTCAAATGGTATCTAAGGCTTTAAAGATAAATTGGAACTTACATTGTGTTGATCAATTATAGAGTTCAGGATAGGTAGAAATAAAGAATGGGACCCTAAAGGAAACTCTTAGAAAATTAAACTGAGAGACTGGTGAGAGTTGAGTGAGGCTCTTTCCCTTTGCTCTTTTGTAGGTCAGATGTACTCCATACATCCAGGGATTCATCCCTTATGAGATCATGTTTGGGAGACCCCGTGCCTTACATCCTCAACTTAGAGACAAAATTTTAGCAGAAATTTCTAACTATGATCTTCTTCAGTCTCTCCAGGACCTTCAACAGGTGCTAAGTCAAATTCACCCTCTGATCTGAGAGGCTCAACAGGACACAAAGGACCATAAACCACATCCATTCCAGCCTGGAGACCTTCTTTGGATTAAGTGCCACTATCCATCCAGCCTTGAACCTAGGTGGCAGGATTCCCTTCCTGTGATCCTGACAATGCCAACTTCAGTGAAGTTCGCAGGCAAACACTTCTAGATACATGAATCTTAGCTCAAAAAGGCTACTGAAACGATCAACAAGATTCTCCAGTGTCAACAAAAAGATGAATAATCTAGAAATCTATAGGAAAAGATCCACTAAAGATAAGACTTTCTCATGTGTCTTCTTCCTAATTATTTTATACATATGCTTAGCCTTCTCAGAAAGGTCACCCCATCACCCTAAAAACTATACCTGGGAATTAAGAGATTCAATGACATGAAAAATTATTCAAAGTGTCATCACCTCACACCAACCAACCTTCTCAGTACATCTGTGTGACCTCATAGATGTAGGGATGTATATGTCAGAAGGAATATATGGTGGGAATGAATTTTATGCACATGGCTGAGGGAACAAAAATTATATAATCTAGCTTAAAAATGTTGAATATTATGCTGCCCTAACAAGAGTTTTCCTTCATGTGTAGGTAAAGATCAATATCACTGTGCAGTGTGGAGTTGTGAAACTGAGGCATCCTAGGTGCATTCAGACCCTTTTATTGCCTTTCAGAGGGAAAGAAAGACAGTTCTCATTTGCTGGGGAAATGTAATCCCATGAAACTCACTGTTAAGCTCTGGAGATATGGGAAACTGGACATACATGGGGCCTAAGGCTATATCTTACAAGAAGGTACCCAGGGAACACTTTCACTATTTAAAAGATGCAAAAAATAAGATAAATCAATCCCATAGGATCAAACTGAGGACTTCAACCAGGCCTGCTTCCAGTATAATCAAAATCACTCATTTGATTCCCACACCTATCTCTTAAAATCTCTAGTTACCCAAAACCCAAGGACTATGGCAAAAATACCCAATTATGCTCCCAGGGAACCATTGTTACAAATATTAGATTTGGTCTTCCACCTTGTAAATCTGTCTTCTCCGAACATTACCAAAGATTGTTGGTTTTGCTTAAACCATAGCCTTCCCTATTACATAGGGATAGGAATAAATCTTATAATTGGGTCTAGTAACCAAACTGTGAGACAAATGAGTCAATCTACTATCACCAAAAATTAACTTTGCCTCTGGGGACAGAAGACCAAACTTACCCTAGGGGATTTAGAGGGTCAAGGGTTATGTATAAGTACCAACAATTATGATGTACAAAAGTCCTCCTATCATGCTTCCTGTGCTCACAACTTCAAAATTAAAAATAATGCCTTTAATTCTATGAACAAGGACCCTTCATTCTTAATCACACCTGAGACTACATGGCTTCCTTGCTTATCAGGAATAACCTCCTTGTGCATCAATACAGCTATTTACCACTTCTGATTAGACTCAATTTTGTGTCTTTGTCCACCTAATTCCCCAGGTTTACTTTTATGAAGGTGAAGCTGGCAGGGAGCATCTTGGACTCACCAGGATGAAAAGAGCCACCTCTTGTGGTAGGGTTTGGAATAGCAGGATCATCAGTCCTTGGCACCACAGCCCTAATTATGGCAGATTAAAATTTTAAAGCTTCAAAATGATAGATTGATCTGGACTTAAGTGAATTAGAAAAATCTGTCAGCCAACTAGAAACTTCTCTAGATTCCCTTGCTGAAGTTGTTTTACAGAATGGAAGAGGATTAGATCTCCTATTTTTAAAACAAGGAGGACTCTGTATGACAGTAGGGCAAACATGTTGTTTTTACACCAACTACTCAGAAGCTATTAGAGAAAGATTATCTTTGATTCGAAGGTGCCTAAAACAAAGAGAGGAACTCAGAAATAAAAATGATACTTGGTATGAAAACCTATTTTCCTGGTCCCCTTGGTTGACTACACTTATAATAGCTGTCTCAGGACCCTTAATTTTGATTCTGCTTGGGCTCCTGATACATTAGACAAAATACACTTGGTCAGGTTAATTGTTCTAAGGACAAATTATAACATACTAAATGCTGATGAGTCTAGAATTTGACTCATGAACTTAAAACCAGTGGGGAATATGAGAGGACTTCAGCCTTAGCCTAAGGGAAGCTATCTTAAAGCATAGAATAAAAAGCTAAGATACAGATGTGATACTGTTGACACATACAAAATATATTCTGTGACAATTTCAAAAGACTTAAGAAGACAGGGTGTAGCTTCTTTTTTCACTGCTATAACTGCATGCTAGCTTCTGTAATTGTACTTGCTTCCCATACCTGCAAACCTGTTGTACCAAATGGGGTATGATTTTTACCTTTATAAGACCCTGCAAAAAGAGAATCAGTATGCTCTCTTTAGCAACTTGCTGAAGGAGACAGTCGCTGGCCAGCTAATAAAGACTCTCTATTTTTGACACCAGGTAATAGTCTTTTCTCTGAGGGGAATTTCATAGCACTAACAGTCAGATAAATGCAAATCAAAACTACACTAAGATTTCATCTCAGTCCAGTTAGACTGGCAAAGATGAAGAATATAAACAACAACAGATGCTGGAGAAGATAAGGGGAGAAAGGAACACTTGTACACTATTGGTAGTATTGTAGAGTAGTACAGCCACTCTGGAAAGTAGTATGGAGACTCATAAAAACTAAGGATGGAACCAACAGTTATAAAGCTTTATATGAAAAATACAAAATGGAATTAACAAGAGCAAACACATGTTCAGTTTGTATGTAACTTATCTTTTTTCAGGATATGAAGAATTTATTTTCAATCAATTACAACCTGACTAAGAGCATGTTAAATGTTCCTATCTGAAATACTGAAACTGGCCTCATAATCCTTTTGCCATTTCATAATTGAAACAGTCTCTAGAGTGAAGATATGTGACTTAGCATCACTTGTGTATGAATATTTTGTCCATGAGTATTTTTAAAAATTTTCATTTGATAAACATGTATATAACTTATTGATAACAGGTTACCTTTATCTGATCATAAAACATTAAGTAACATAAATACAAACCAAATTGGTGTTTATTGGTTATTATATATAAATCTCAAGGAGACTATTGCTGCAAATAATTTTAGTTTGAAAACACCGACTTGATAAAATGTTCTCTTATGCTTTACATTTTAAAAGTTTTGTATAATTGAGAAACATGAATACATCTAAGAAACAGACAAGCCAATGATGTTTAGGGTCACAGTTACACAGATGTCCTTATATTAATTAAGTTCAACTTTTAAAATGAAATTTAAATCCAAAGTGTATGGTAATAAGAATTACAGATCTACATGAATTAGCAAAAATCAAAGCATAGCTTTAAATCTTTTACATTTAGGAAATAATATTAATGATCAGATATAGACTTAGTCAAAGCAAACAGGTATAGGTCAGGCTTCCAAATGGCAGTGTGGCTCTTTTCTGTCAGATAAGATTACTGATTATTTTACCAATAAATCTATTTATAGTTAGAAGTTGTTGTTTTAGTAGTTTAATTTTGTAAATTAATCAGATGTCTTTTAACAAACATTCATGATAGGCTAAAGCAGTGGCTCAGTGGTTACTGCACTTGCCTGGCATGTGTGAGTACACGAGTTCAAACCCCACTACCATGTACACAACAAAGTGTCCGAGGAATGAAAGTCACATGAAAAACTAAATTAAAAAAAATTGCTTGTCTCTTCCTCTCTCTTTCTCACTTTCTCCTCTTTCTTAAGAAAAAAATGCTTAAAAATTAATCCCTTTTTCCTTCCCTGTGTCCACCTGAAGAGAAAAAAGCACTGCAGGAATTAATGTCTCTTAATATTCCTGGACCTGCTAATTCAGCAAGCAGAAGTTGGGTCCCCACTGTATTGTTCCCAAAGAAAAGGAATGTAGGATGCTTAAGCATCACAAAAGCCTTGGAACCTGGAGCAGTTGGACTCCAGAGTATAGGAAAATGCCATTATGGTTTGGATTTAAAAATTACATCCTCCCCTGCTCTACTCTCAAACCAATTTGAGCAATTGCTTATGTAAGTCTATAGAGCCAAAGATGATGTTCCCATTGAAACAGGCTCAAAATTTGAGATCTCATAACTTAGCAGGTAGGGTGGGGATTAAAGTGTCTTAGAACAATTAAAATGAGAGCCATGGGGATTTTTTTCCCTAGGGAAACTAGAAGGGTTAGGAACCTAAAGACCCATTATTCTTCCTAGGAGGATAAGAACTTCTTTCCCTATAGTCTGAAAAAATATAAACTGGTAAAATCAAGGGTCAGTGGGACAGAATCTGAAACCGATAGAGTAATTATATGTTTCACCCACCCATCCAAAGATCTTGGGTGAATCCCTGTAAATGTAATACAGAGCAGGCTCGGTGGGTTCTATCTTGCAAATCTGAGTAATGAAATCCATGGACATAGGATTAGACAGAAATGTGAAACGATTTAGTGTAATAGAAAGAAAGAAGAACTCACAGAGAGGAAGGGGTACCTAGAGAAGGATGTCTTTAATGCAGGTTTTGTGGATGTTGGGTTCATGTCCTCTAGGAGTTGAAGAATGAAATCAAGGGATACAGAGGCAAACAGAGCAAACAGAGTTTATTTAACCAAGGATAGAAAGGAAAAGACTTCTCCAGGAGAAAGGAGTCTCAGAGCCGAGAACTCGAAGAGGGTGTCCAGCTCATCTTTCCTGTAGTTTCTCAAGATTCTCCCTCTTTGGCTAACCATTGCCCTCCCTCCCCCATGCCTGGGAGCAGGGCTTAGAAGCTCTGATTTGATCTGGTCTTTTATCCTGGGCCACAAATATATTTATTAGCAGACGGGAGTCACTGTCTGGATCTCCATTGTGAAGGGGTATGTGAAACTAATGTGCACCTCTGCTTATTTAGGCAGTGGAATGCTCTTTGCCCTCTCAGGAAAAATGACCATCAGTTAATTTTTCTCCTTATCAACCTACATCATTCTGTCTTCACTAACAACCTAGCTTTCTCTGTCTCATTCCATCCTCGGCTTTAGGAAAACCCATACTAATGTAGGGGTTCGGGAGATGACTGACCAAGCTATTTCTGACTGAAAAAGGGGTGTCATGGGGCAAGCAATTTTGGATTTTTCCTTGAGAATGTTTAGGTCGAATAAGGAGTCTTTAGTAGAGCTCATCTGGAGTGCTCACAAGTGGCTCCATCTTTATCACCATCAGGAGTTCAACACATTATAACTTTGAACAAATCATCTGAACTAAGATATTAACAAAATTAATGTCAGAATGAATTCAACATGAAACTTGAGACAGGAAAGAAACAGATTGAGATCCATTATTTGGCTCCTTGAAGACAAATACGTGTTGTGATTGAGAGTCTAGGGGTATATAGAATATGAGGTATCAAATGTCAGAGTATAAGGATTATACAACACAAAGTGGAGGAAAATAACTGTTTCATTAATTAAATTAGGGTCTGGGGGAACTAGTCACCACTCCCCATTTAGATTCTTAACTCCTAAAATGTGTTACATGGATGATTTCAGGGCACATTGCATGTGATTTTTATAAAGTCACAAGTGTCCCCCAGAGTGTAGTTAAGATACAGGGACTAGATAATTGTCTTTTTGAATGACCATGAGTGGCCATGCTTTGGTTATATTCTCCTGCCAGGTGTTTAAGACCAAGTTGTTCAAAACTGACCATGTTCCTTTTTATTGCTAAAAGTCATCTGGGTTCTGCCAGGGTCATTCTTGGGGAACTCATTAAAAGCCTCTTGGCTTTTCTACCAGTTGTGCCATCTGCCAGGATAGATCAGGGTTTTGTTGACCACATGTGACTTTGCTTGGAAGCACCAAGGGCATCTCACTGCCCAATCACCTTCCTGTATTTGCAGCATGCACACTAGGTGTCTTTCTGTTCTCTAGGGTCACCTGATCCCCCTGACCAGGAGGTCATGTTACCCAGAGTTGCCAAGCCTATAGAGAAATCCTATTGTCCCCTGTGTTTTAGCTTACCGAACAGGGCAAAGGGCAAAATATTGATTATTTTCCTCAGCCCTTTAATTTCCTTAACTTTGGTCTTTGGTTTTCGTATTAATCATCCAGCAGGCCAGTTTCACCTTCCTGCAGTAGGAGTACTAGGCTTTATCTGTAATGTCTATAAATTTACAGTTAATTACACCTTCTATTTAGTTGGGATAAGTATTAGTATTGGAAGTCAGCCTTTTCATTCTGTGATGGCTTGTTATCTCAAATTCATTCAGATAATTATAGAAGTTATACTCCTGTAAAGCACTCAGACAACAGTTAAATGGTTTTACAAGAAAACTGCAAAATGAAAATTAAGAGCAAGAAAATACTTAGTTTGCATAATAGTTATGAACCAAGAAACATAATTTTTATAGCCCCAAACTTTTAACATGAATCAAAAGCTAAGAGTGTTTTTTAACCCTCTTCCTGTGGAAAAAGTAGTAAAAGGCCCTTATGTTCCACATTGTCAACCCTGAACTGTCCTTCAAAACTACCTTCAAATTTCAATCCTATTGTAAAGAGAAACACAAAATGACACATAGCATTGATGACAGCTTATTTT
>PVKS010045471.1:0-13776 GCA_004027875.1 Aplodontia rufa
CATTTGTGTTTTATAAAATTTACTATATTTTCATTTTTCTACTTTGAATTGTATCCATTTGGACAGTACCTGAATAAATGATAAGCTTCTATCATTGACCTGTGCACACCGTTACTCAGTGGAGGCCATGTGTCCTCTTCCCATGTGGTGGCCCTGGTGGTGTCACAATGGGTGCTACCTTTCCTCATCCCCACACGACTGTTCCCTGCTGTGCTCCTGATGACTTCTGCCTCAGTGCCCTTTCTTTTCTGTCCTCTGTATCTCACAGCCTCATCTCCTAAGCCTTTCCCTCCTCCTGGCTCCTCCTCCCTGTCCTGTCTGGGTCCGAACTAGTCTTTCTCTCCCCGGAGCTCCTGGCCAGCCTTGGGCTCAGGGCCTTATAGCTGCACCCGGGTTGCCTTGCTGCCACCCTTCCTGAGTGACCAGGCACAGCCAGTGTATGTGCTGGGGATCTTCCACCTCTTCTGCCAGGCAACAGGAGAATTGTGGTCACCCCATCAGTTGTGTGGGCGGGGCCCTTTGTGTCTCCCAAGTGTCTGACTTTATCTCCCACTGCCTCCTGGCCCTGAGCTTGAGTTCCAGCCTGCTTTCATTGTGGCTCAAGCCAAACATAAACTGTAGGCAGTCAGCATGAAGCTATTTCTGGTACACAGCAGGGGTCAGCCAGATTTTGACCATAAAGGGCCAGATGTTAATTATTCCAGGCTTTGTGGGCCACAGGGTCTCTATCACACTCAACTGTGCCTTATCCTCTCAAAGCAGCCATAGATATATAAAGAGTGGGTGGGCCATATGCCCATAAAACTTTATTTACAAGTAGTAGCAGTGGGCCAGATTTGGCCCAGACCTTGCAGCATGCCAACTTGTGGTATATAGGGATGCTTCCGTTTCTCTAATGTATTGGAGGTTGATAGGGCATTTGGAACCTCAGAAGGGGAGTTGAGTAAGTGACTCTTATGATGATGTTTCCACCCCCCAACAGCTGGGACCACGGGTGTGTGCCAACATGCCTGGAGGGTCGAGCTCTTTTTCTCAGTGCTGTGGGCTAAACCTGGACTTAGACCCCTGCCCTTCAGTCAGGTATTTTACCTGAGGCAGGCAGGATGGAAAAGCTCTTCATGTGGCTATTTGGTCTATGTCCTTTGACAGAAGTGGAGACCTTCACAGACACTCAGGAACCTCCTTGGATGTAGGGAAGCTGAGGAAGCTTGACTTTGGGTCCAATAAATGTGGTAAAGAACCCAGGGCTCCATCACTGTCAAGGCCATTATGTGTTTAGCTGAGAGGTTCACAGGCTTGTGTTTCCTTATGGCCAGGTGTTAATGCACACAAACTCTTGGGAGAGAATGAAAGATTGGGGGGAAAGAAGCCTTGCTGTAGTCAACAGAAACCACTCTAGGAATGTCATATGTGGAGAATTTGGTGTAGGGAGTTGATTGCAAAGGTGAAGAAAGGCTAGTGTCAAAATAGGCAGTTAGATTACCCCAACATGTAGGAGCTGCAGAAAGCCACTAGCAGCATAAGCAGAAGGAAATGGCACTAGCCAGTATCTCTTACCAAGACGCTGTGGCTGGGTTGACTTGCATCCTACCTTTGCTGACATGCGGTCCTGGGCTAGAGACAGGTTTCTTCCTTCACAATTTCATCTCCTATCAGTAATAGCAGGAGAAGGCCTAACAGAAAGCTGACTGTCTGGGATCTGGAAGGACTTGTGTGGCCTTGCAGTTGTCATTAGAATAGTCCAGAGCATGGATGAGAGACGAGAGATGTAGGAAACCAACCTGGAAGGGATGGTCAAACCAAACCAGAAACTCAGGGCTCCAGTCATCCCTCTGCCCTCTTTTCACATGGTCCTTTTTCTCTGTCCAGTAACATTGGGTCCCTTCTGTTCCCTTGTTCCACTGTGGACACATTTGTGAGGCCACCAATCAGATACGGAATCAGGGACAACAGTGCAGCACACAAGTCCAGGTTTGGGCTGCCTCTTCCTCCATACATGCATGGAAGGCTGGGAAGGAGTGGCTGGCCTTGGTCCTGGGCAGAGCAGAAGAAGGCCAGTGCAGTTTTGGCATGCGATGCACCCAGAGGGTCCCATGGACCTGCAGCCTGAGCCGCACCTAAAGCAGAGGCACCTGTGTGGCCTCTGGGAGTCAATGTAACTGTGTTCTGTGTTCTGCCTTTGGAACCATCCACTGAGGAAGCTGCAGACGCTGTTACAGGTGAGACCTAGCATTCAAAGTTGGCAGTGTTCCTCAGGGAAGGTGGAAAGGGTTCCACACACTTCTTTAAACAAAGCTCAGGTGCTCTGAACACTGGTCACTTTACACTTCCCACAAAATACTTCCACCAACCTGAAATGGTTCGGAAAACACATCCGCACACTCCTCAACTTGGAGACACCCATTCCTACCTTCCTACCTGGATCACAAGGGAAGGTACCAAGCACAAATTAAGAATCCCAGAAACATTCTGCAACCCCTCAGTCTCTACCTTCTGCACAACAAAGAGTGCCTCTCCTTCTCTTCTTGAGGCTACACATGTCGCCTCTGAACCCAGCACCTCTCCTGGCCTACTCAGCCCTCTCCTAGCTTCACACACATGCCCTCCCTCTACTGCTGGGCACACTGCAGGCCTCACTAAGTGAGGCTGCGATCAGCCTTGCAAAAAGGCAGCCCAGGCAACTGGGGCACACAAGTCCAGGCTCAAACCAGATCAGTGCAGACATGCTTCAGGAGGCCAAAAACATCCAGCGGCCACCAATCAGATACGGAATCAGGGACAGCAGTGCAGCACACAAGTCCAGGTTTGGGCTGCCTCTTCCTCCATACATGCATGGAAGGCTGATGTGTCAACAATCCAGGGCCATTCCTGCCCCCTTGCAGGTACACCTTGCAAAATCTAGCAACAAGCTTCTGCTGCAGTAGCCCCTGCACCAACAACCACTGCCTGACCTTGTGTCCTCAAAGCTCAAGCCATCCATCCCACACCAAACAACTGTTCCTGGTCCCTGAAGGCCTCCCCTGACCATGAAGCACATGCCCTCCCCCATCCCTTGCGCACACTGGAGCTTACCTACCTTCTGCTGAGGCTCTGCAAGATCCTGTAGGTCTGCCGTTGGATGCCAGGGAGGTCAAACTAGCCAACCACAGGCTTGGTTGAGCCAGCCACGTGCAAGGGGGACAGGCACCCTCGCAAGGCCAGGGTCGGGAACATTGGAAAACTCACCAGTGCAGTAAGAAGAAAGAGAATCCCAGTGTGCCCTCCCCTGCTGCTTCCAGTGTCAACATTCTGTTGTTCAGTTTTCCGGGACATGGAGGACAGCAGAAGCATGTCCACTTCCATGGCGCTGGGTCTTTTTCTAAAGCTTCCTTAATGAAATCACCCCACTTTCAAAAAGTGCTTGTTCCATGTGCCCTGAGTTGAGGTCCTAGGGCCCACTTGAAAGCCGAGGGTGTGGCCATGTGCGAGGCAATGGTGGCTTGGGGTCCGGGGGTGTGGCCTGTGGCAGGCATGGGTTCCACCCCCCATCACAATGGAAAAAGGAGAAATCAGAACATCAGTGCACACCCCCTTGAATGCACTCACCATTTACTGGGTCATACACGCTACAGCACTCAGAGATGCTCACAGTGTCTTTTGGGATATTAACACCTCAAGTTTTTTTGCAGCGCACAAAAGCTGTGCAGGCTTCGCAGACTTTGAGGTTACGGAGAGGAGCCAGACTGGAAGGTGGATTCCGGGAAGATGTAAGAAATGGGGGCAAACTTATGGAAGTGGTGCTTGGAGCTCAAACAGGGAGCCAAGAATCCCAGAAGCATTGGGGCCTGGACAGAAATGACAAGTGCACTGAGCAAGGCTTCGCCTATGGCAGTGGTGAAGTTCACAGCCAACTTGGAGGAAGGAATTACAATCCGATGAGAGACATGGAGTCCGTACTGTGTCCATACATTGGAGGTGAGTGCAGAAGAGCACTGAGGGCGCCTGCTATGGATGGAAAGGGAAGCAGTGCGGTGTGGCCAAGTTCTGTGATTTTTGCAGCATTTTGGAACAGAGTTGAAACAGAAAGACCAGGCCAAACTCAGAAAAGGCTGTGATGCTTGGCTTATATCATTTCCTGAAAAAAATCTTGAAATCCCCCTGTTCATTATTTGCAAAATTGTGAAATAAACACTCTTCCGAACATGCATCCAGCTACAGGACCCGTTGGGAAACTCACACCTGCATCGTGATCGCTTTCTACTACTGTTGAAGGGTTGCTCATCATAATGACAAATCTTCTCTTGACACTCTTCTGCCACACATCTGTTGTCATCTGTCCATGTAGTGTGTTCACCCACGTACCTGTGGTCCCAGGACCAAGCCACAACTCTTGATTTATAAACATTCTCATCTCTCTTGTCCCACCTTTCCCATCTCAGTCTTTCCATGCATGATCACATTCCTCCATGAAGAAAACAAAAGGATGATGCATGTGTAGTTATTTTGTTTCACCCTGAAACCACCAGCAGGTGCCACAGCTGCATCTTCCAGTGGCCCCACAAATCCCATCTCTTCTCTCCATAATCTCCTACTCTCCATTTCAAACACTCACATCAATCACGTACAATAGCACTGTTCCTTATATTGCCTGGCTTGCATCCAGTGAATATTTACTCCTCAGGGATTTGCAAGCAGGGAATTCCAACATCAAATCATGGCCAGACAAGGGTGCCTGGTGAATTTCTGTGAGCTTTCTGTTTTTGAACATGCATGCTGCTTGAGTATACTCAAAGTGCAAGGAAAATCTTCATATGCCCTCAGTTTTCTTCTGGAAGGGTTGTTGTCAATCCGTGAGGGGCATTCTGTCATGAACTAACTCCATTTCAAAGGTTCCTCCTGCTAATGCCATTACCTTGGTAATTAATTCTTCACCATTTGAAAGACCCGGGGCAAATGGTGAGATTCTCAGAAACTAAACCTTCAGAAACACCAGGCCTCCCCGCCTGGATTTCCTCCAAAATATCTGCAGAGCCTTTGGACAAGCTCCATGGCCAAGAATCTGAGTTGGCTTGTGGAAAACACACCTCCAGCTACACCTCCCTAGCTTCGGTCCTAGCATCAAAATTAACACGTGTATTAACTACCCAGGAAAGCCAAATGAGCAATTGTGTTCCATCTTCCAATGAAGGATGAGTAAGAACTAAGACAAATGATCATCAAATTTGGTGAATATTCCACGTATATGCATATAGGAAAATCCTCTCTTTTGCCACAACCAAGTGTTTGCTAAACTAACTCAAGTGGAAACAGACAGAAAAAAGACAACCGCTTAGCAGACTCGGTTTTTTACGAATCTCACACATTTTTAAGGCAAACTCAACCTACTCAGAGGCCTTGAGCCTTAATACGTATTGCACACAAGATACCGCATGTCGTTACCAAAATGTCATGTTGCACACCGTGCTGATAAATAGCAGTGGAGGGACCTCTGGTTATAGGACAAAATGAAAAGAATGAACAAGAAATAGGTAGTGTTACAAAAAGTCTTTAGGACCACTTTTCAATCATTGAGCTCAAGGAATCCTTAGCTGTGAAGAAGCACATGCATTTCCCCACACTCTCACACACACTATATCTAAGATTAAATCATTACCTAACATTTAAATAAGAAAAGGTAAAATATCAAAATCACCATGACTTAGAAATACACTTTAATACCGTCCCACACCTAGCAATTGGAAGATATGGATTTTGGTAAAATGTAAAGAGCAGTACATGCTCTTCATATTGAGAATGCATTTCAAGCCTTCAACACATTTCTTGATAACAAAGCTCAGGTGCCCTGGACATTGGTCCTTAACACTTCCCACAAAATACTTCCACAAACTATCAATATCTTGGCCAACACCCCACACACTCCCCAACTCTGAGACACCCATCCTTACCTGGATCCCAAGGGAAGCTTCCAAGCACAAACTAAGAATCCCAGAAACATTCTGCTACCCCTCAGTCTATACCTCCTGTAAAAACAAGGAGTGCCTTTCCTTCTCTTCTTGAGGTTATCCATATCCCTTCTGAACCCAGCACTTCTACTGGCCTCCTCAGACATCTCTTAGCATCACAACACCTACCCTCCCTCTACCTCTGGGCACACTGCAGGCCTCAGTACAAGATGTTGGGACCAGCCTTGCAAGACGGCAGCCCAGGCTACTGGCGCACACAAGTCCAGGCTCAAACCAGATCAGTGCAGACATGCTTAAGAGGGCCAAAAATATCCAGCAGCCACCAATTAGGTACGGAATCAGGAACAGCAGTGCAGCACACCAGTCCAGGTTTGGGCTGCCTGTTCCTCCATACATGAATGGAAGGCTGATGTGTCAACAATCCAGGGCCATTCCTGCCCCCTTGTAGGCACACCTTGCAAAATCATGCAACAAGCCTCTGCTGCAGTAGCCCCTGCACCAACAACCATTGCCTGACCTTGTGTCCTCAATGAACAAGAGATCAATCCCACACCCAGCTACTGTTCCTGGTCCCCGAAGGCCTCTCCTAACCATAAAGCACAAGCCCTCCCCCAATCTTTGCCCGCACTGGAGCTTACCTACCTTCTGCTGAAGCTTTCCAAGATCCTGTAGGTCTGCTGTTGGATGCCAAGGAGGTCAAACTCGCCACCCACAGGCCGGGTAGGGCCAGCCACATGCAAAGGGAACTGCTACCCTAGCAAGGCCAGGGCCGGGAACATTGGAAAACTCACCAGTGCAATAAGAAGAAAGAGGATCCCGGTGTGCCCTCCCCTGCTATTTCCAGTGTCAACATTCAGTTATTCAGTTTTGCGGGACACGGAAGACAGCAGAAGCATGTCCACTTCCAATTGCGCTGGGTCTTCTTCTAAAGATTCCTGGATGAAATCACTCCACTTTCAAAAAGTGCTTGTTCCACCTGCCCTGATTTGACAGCCTAGGACCCACTGGACAGCTGAGGGTGTGTCCATGTGCGGGGCAACGGTGGCTTGGGGTCCGGGGGTGTGTCCTGTTGCAGGCATGGGTTCCACCCCCCATCACAATGGAAAAAGGAGAAACCAGAACATCAATACACACACCCTTGATTGCACTCACCATTTACTGGGTCATACACGCTACAGCACTCAGAGATGCTCACAGTGTTTTTTGGGATACTAGCCCCTCAGGGTTTTTTGCAGGGCACAAAAGCTGTGCAGGCATAGGAGACTTTCAAGCACCGCAGAAGAGCCAGGCTGCAAGGCAGATTCAGGGAAGATGTAAGAAATGGGGGCAAACTTATGGAAGTGGTGCTTGGAGCTCAGACAGGGAGCCAAGAATCCCAGAATCATTGGGGCCTGGACAGCAATGACAGGTGCACTGAGAAAGGCTTCGCTTATGGCAGTGGTGAAGTTCACAGCCAACTTAGAGGAAGGAATTTCAATCCGATGAGAGACATGGAGTCCATACTGGGTCCATACATTGGAGGTGAGTGCAGATGAGCACTGAGGGCCCCTTCTATGGATGGAAAGGGAAGCAGTGCACTGTGGCAAAATTCTGTAATTTTTGCAGCATTTTGGAACAGAGTTGAACCAGAAAGACCAGGCGAAACTCAGAAAAGACCGTGGTGCTTGGCTTACATTATGTCCTGAAAAAAATCTTGAAATCCCTCTGTTCATTACTCACATAATTGTGGAGCAAACACTCTTCCGAACATGCATGCAGCTATAGGACCCATTGGGAGACTCAAACCTGCACCCTGATCGCTTTCTATTACTGTTTAAGGGTTGCTCATCTTAATGACAAATCTTCTCTTGACACTCTTCTGTTCCATATCTGTTGTCATCTGTCCAGGTAGTGTGTTCACCCACGTACCTGTGGTCCCAGGACCAAGCCACAACTCTTCATTTCTAAACTTTCTCATCTCTCTTATCCCACATTTCCCATCTCAGTATTTCCATGCATGATCACATTCCTCCATGAAGAAAACAAAAGGATGATACATGTGTAGATACTTTGTTTCACCCTGAAACCACCAGCAGGTGCCACAGCTGTATCTTCCAGTGGACCCACAATTCCCCTCTCTTCTCTCCATCATCTCTTACTCTTCATTTCAAACACTCACATAAATCACGTACAATAGCACTGTTCCTTATATTGCCTGGCTTGCATCCCCTGGATATTTAATCCTCAGGGATTTGCAAGCAGGAAATTCCAACATCAAATCATGGCCAGACAAGGGTGCCTGCTGAATTTCTGTGAGCTTTCTGTTTTTGAACATGCATGCTGCTTGAGTATACTCAAAGTGCAAGGAAAAACTTCGTATGCCCTCAGTTTTCTTCTGGAAGGCTTGTGGTCGATCCGTGAGGGGCATTCTGTCATGAAATAACTCCATTTCAAAGGTTCCTCCTGCTAATGCCATTACCTTGGTAATTAAGTCTTCACCATTTGAAAGACCCAGGGCAAATGGTGAGATTCTCAGAAACTAAACCTTCAGAGACAACAGGCCTCCCGGCCTGGATTTCCTCCGAAATATCTGCAGAGCCTTTGGACAAGCTCCATGGCCAAGAAGCTGAGTTTGCTTGTGGAAAACACACCTCCAGCTACACCTCCCTAGCTTTGTTCCCAGCATCAAAATTAACACATGTAATAACTACCCAGGAAAGCCAAATGAGCAATTGTGTTCCATCTCCCAATGAAAGATGAGTCAGAACTAAGACAAATGATCATGAAAGTTGGTGAATATTCCACGTATATGCATATAGGAAAATCCTCTGTTTTGCCACAACCAAAAGTTTGCTGAAGTCACTCAAGTGGAAACAGACAGTAAAAAAGACAACCACTTAGTAGACTCGGTTTCTTACGGATCTCCCACATTTGTAAGGAACACTCAGCGGACTCAGAGACCTTGAGCCTTAATACATATTGCACACAGGATATCACATATCATTACGAAAATCTCATGGTGCAAACCGTGCCGACATAGCAGTGGAGGAATCTCTCGTTTGGGGCAAAATGGAAAGAATAAACAAGGCAAAAGTAGTGTTACAAAAAGTCTTCAGGCCATATTTCTATCGTTCAGCACAAGGAATCCTTAGCTAAGTAGAAGCACACGCGTGTGCGCGTTTCCACACACACGTACACAGTATATCAAATATTAAATTGTTACCTATCTTTTAAGTAAGAAAAGGTATAATGTCAAAAACAACATGAATTAGAAATACAGTTTAATACAGTCACACACCTAACAATAGGAAGATATGGGTTTGGTAAAATATAAGGATCAGTACATGCTCTCCATATTGATAATGCAATTCAAGCCTTCAACACACTTCTTGAGAACAAAGCTCAGGTGCCCTGGACACCGGTCTCTTTACGCTTCCCACAAAACACTTCCACAAACCTGCATGGCCTGTCCAAAACCCCGCACACTCCCCGACTCAGAGACACCCATCCCTACTTGGATGCCAAGGGAAGGTACCAAGCACAAACTAAGACTCCAAGAAATATCATGCTACCCCTCAGTCTCTACCTCCTGCACCAACAAAGAGTGCTTCTCCTTCTCTTCTTGAGGCTACCCATATTCCTTCTGAAACCAGCACCTCTCCTGGCATCCTCAGCCCTCTCCTAGCTTCACACACATGCCCTCCTTCTACCTGTGGGCACACTGCAGTCCTCACTAACTGAGACTGCGATCAGCCTTTCAAGACGCAGCCCAGGCAACTGGCGCACACAAGTCCAGGCTCAAACCAGATCAGTGCAGGCATGCTTCAGGAGGCCAAAAACATCCAGCAACCACCAATCAGATACGGAATCAGGGACAGCAATGCAGCACACAAGTCCAGGTTTGGGCTGCCTCTTCCTCCATACATGCATGGAAGGCTGCTGTGTCAACAATCCAGGGCCATTTCTGCCCCCTTGCAGGTACACCTTGCAAAATCATGCAACAAGCCTCTGCTGCAGTAGCCCCTGCACCAACAACCACTGCTTGACTTTGTGTCCTCAATGCTCAAGCCATCCATCCCACACCCAGCAACTGTTCCCGGTCCCCGAAGGCCCCCCCTGATCATCAAGCACATGCCCACCCCCATCCCTTGCCCACACTGGAGCTTACCTACCTTCTGCTGAGTCTCTCCAAGATCCTGTAGGCCTGCCGTTGGATGCCACGGAGGTCAAACTCACCAACCATAGGCCTGGTAGGGCCAGCCACATGCAAGGGGGACTGCCACCCTCGCAAGGCCAGGGCCAGGAACATTGGAAAACTCACTAGTGCAGTAAAAAGAAAGAGGATCCCGGTGTGCCCTCCCCTGCTGCTTCCAGTGTCAATATTCTGTTGTTCAGTTTTCCGGGACACGAAGGACAGCAGAAGCATGTCCACTTCCGTGGCGCTGGGTCTTCTTCTAAAGTCCCCGGGAGGAAATCACCCCACTTTCAAAAAGTGCTTGTTCCATGTGCCCTGAGTTGAGGTCCTAGGGCCCACTGGACAGCCTAGTGTGTGGCCATGTGCGGGACCACGGTGGCTTGGGGTCCGGGGGTGTGGCCTGTGGCAGGCATGTGTTCCACCCCCCATCACAATGGAAAAAGGAGAAATCAGAACATCAATGCACACCCCCTTGATTGCACTCACCATTTACTGGGTCATACACGCTACAGCGCTCAGAGATGCTCACAGTGTCTTTTGGGATAGTAGTCCTTCTGGGTTTTTTGCAGGGCATAAAAGCTGTACAGGCATAGGAGACTTTCAGGCTACGCAGAAGAGCCAGGCTGTAAGGCGGATCCATGGAAGATGTAAGAAATGGGGACAAACTTATGGACGTGGTGCTTGGAGCTCAGAAAGGGAGCCAAGAATCCCAAAAGTATTTGGGCCTGGACAGCAATGACAGGTGCATTGAGAAAGGTTTCGCCTATGGCAGTGGTGAAGTTCACAGCCAACTTGGAGGAAGGAATTTCAAACCGATGAGAGACATGGAGTCCATACTGGGTCCATACATTGGAGGTGAGTGCAGATGAGCACTGGGGGCGCCTGCTATGGATGGAAAGGGAAGCAGTGCGGTGTGGCCAAGTTCTGTAATTTTTGCAGCATTTTGGAACAGATTTGAAACAGAAAGACCAGGCCAAACTCAGAATAGTCCATGGTGCTTGGCTTACATTATTTCCTGAAAAAAATCTTGAAATCCCTCTGTTCATTATTCGCATAATTGTGGAGTAAACACTCTTCCGAACATGCATCCAGCTATAGGACCCGTTGGATAACTCACACCTGCATCATGATCGCTTTCTACTACTGTTGAAGGGTTGCTCATCATAATGACAAATCTTCTCTTGACACTCTTCTTCCCCACATCTGCTGTCATCTGTCCATGTAGTGTGTTCACCCACGTACCTGTGGTCCCAGGACCAAGACACAACTCTTGATTTATAAACTTTCTCATCTGTCTTGTCCCAACTTTCCCATCTCAGTCTTTCCATGCATGATCACATTCCTCTATGAAGAAAACAAAAGGATGATGCATGTGTAGTTACTTTGTTTCACCCTGAAACCACCAGCAGGTGCCACAGCTGTATCTTCCAGTGGCCCCCAAATCCCCTCTCTTCTCTCCATCATCTCTTACTCTCCATTTCAAACACTCACATCAATCACGTACAATAGCACTGTTCCTTGTATTGCCTGGCTTGCATCCAATGGATATTTAATCCTCAGGGATTTGCAAGCAGGGAATTCCAACATCAAATCATGGCCAGACAAGGGTGCCTGCTGAATTTCTGTGAGCTTTCCGTTTTTGAACATGCATGCTGCTTGAGTATACTCAAAGTGCAAGGAAAAACTTCGTATGCCCTCAGTTTTCTTCCGGAAAGGTTGTGGTCAATCCGTGAGGGGAATTCTGTCATGAACTTACTCCATTTCAAAGGTTCCTCCTGCTAATGCCATTACCTTGGTAATTAATTCTTCACCATTTGAAAGACCCGGGGCAAATGTTGAGATTCTCAGAACTTAAACCTTTAGAGACACCAGGCCTCCCTGCCTGGATTTCCTCCAAGATATCTGCAGAGCCTTTGGACAAGCTCCATGGCCAAGGACCAGAGTAGGCTTGTGGCAAACACACCACCATTTACACCTCCCTAGCATGGGTCCCAGCATCAAAATTTACAAGTGTAATAAATACACAGGAAATCCAAATGAGCAATTGTGTTCCATCTTCCAATGAAGGATGAGTAAGAAGTAAGACAAATGATCATTAAAGTTCGTGAATATTCCACTTGTATGCATATAGAAAAATCCTGTTTTGCCACAACCAAAAGTTTGCTGAAGTCACTCAATTGGAAACAGACAGAAAAAAAAGACAACCACTTAACAGACTTGGTTTTTTACGGATCTCCCATATTTTTAAGGCAAACTCAATGGACTCAGAGGCTAGAGCCTTAATACATATTGCACACAGGATACCGCTTATTGTTACCAAACTGTCATGTTGCAAACCGTGTTGACATATAGCAGTGGAAGGACCTCTGGTTATGGGTCCAAATGGAAAGAATGATCAAAAATATTTAGTGTTACAAAAAGTCTTTAGGTCCAATTTTTTATCGTTCAGCTCAAGGAATCCTTAACTGTGAAGAAGCACACACCTGTGCGCGTTTCCCCACAAACTCACACACACTATATCTAACATTAAATCATTACTTATCTTTAAAGAAGAAATGGTAAAATTTCAAAATTACCATGAATTTGAAATACAGTTTAATACAGTCACACACCAACCAATAGGAGGATATGAGTTTTGGTAAAATGTAATTAGCAGTACATGCTCTCCATATTGATAATGCATTCAAGTCTTCAACACACTTCTTGAAAACAAAGCTCAGGTGCCCTGGACACTGGACTCTTTAAGCTTCCCACAAAATACTTCCACCAACCTGCAATGGCCTGGCCAACAGCACCGAAAACTACCCAACTCAGAGACACCCATCCCTACCTGGATCCCAAGGGAAGGTACCAAGCACAAACTAAGACTCCCAGAAACATCATGCTACCCCTCAGTCTCTACCTCCTGCACCAATAAAGACTGTTTCACCTTCTCTTCTTGAGTCTACCCATATCGCCTCTGAACTGAGCACCTCTCCTTGCCTCCTCAGATCCCTCCTAGCTTCACACACATTCCCTAACTCTACCTCTGGGCACACTGCAGGCCTCACTACCTGATGCTGTGACCAGCCTTCCAACACAGCAGCCGAGGCTAGTGGCTCACACAAGTCCAAGGTCAAACCAGGTCAATGCAGGAATTCTTCAGCAGGCCAAATACATACAGCGGGAACAAATAAGACAAGGATTCAGGGAGAGCAGTGCAGCACACCAATCCAGGTTTGGGCTACCTCTTCCTCTATACATCCCAAAGTTGCATGGAAGGCTGCTGTGTGAACAATCCATGGCCATTCCTGCCCCCTTGCAGGTACACCTTACAAAATCATGCAACAACCCTCTGCTGCAGGAGCCCTTGCACCAGTAACCACTACCGGACCTTGTGTCCTCAATGCTCAAGCAATCTATCCCGCACCGAGCAACTGTTCCTGGTACCCGAAGGCCTCTCCTGACTGGGAAGCACATGACCTCCCCCATCCCTTGCCCACACTGAACCATCCCTTCCCTCTGCACAGACTCTCCAAGATCCTGTAGGTCTGCCTTTGGATGTCAGGGAGGACAAACTCGGAACTGCATTAATGTTTGTGCCAGCCACATGCAAGGTGGACTGCCACCCTCGCAATACCACGGCCGGGAACACTGATAAACTTACCAGTGCACTAACTA
>PVKS010045472.1:0-13776 GCA_004027875.1 Aplodontia rufa
CTGCTTTTTTATTATTTTTTAGCTGTAGGTGGACACAATACTTTATTTATTTATTTATTTATTTATTTTTATGTGGTACTGAGGATCAACCCCAGAGCCTCACAAGTTCTAGGCAAGCACTCTACCACTGAGCCAAGGGCCCAGACCAAATGTTCTTAACCCCAATAAAAGCCCTGCAGATCTGACCTAAACCTACAGTTCCAGTTATAACTCTAATATTTATAACCAGCTGTTCTCTGCTATTACAAATTTCCCAAACAAAAATTTCTCTTTAAGTCTCAGAACATTTGCAGTCACACTTGCCATTCCTTTTGTCTAAAATGTCCTTTACCTATCTTCCGATATTAGCATTTTACAAGCTATGTCACCTGTGATGCTATCTCCAATTGCTGTTGTACATTTTCCCACCTACCCCAAGTATTCAAGCAAACACATTCTCTCCCCAGGCAAAGATTATTTCCTTCCTCCTCCCACACACTTTCTTATTACAACCTGATCATATTATTGTAATTATTTGTTTATATGTCTGTCATTCCCAACCCCTCTCCACACTCATGTATGTCTCAAGAGTAAGAGCTGTCAACAGCACCTACAAAAGTGCCTGGCAGATAGACACTAAATAAATGTTTATTGAGCAAAATGATTTAAAAGCTCTATTGCTTAGAATTTAATTCACTTTGCTAAAATGTGCCCTAAATAAAACAGCAGAGATGATGCAGAATTCTCCTTAATTCAGGTAAGATTAAATGAGCCAAAAAAACCCCTCAGAAAATTGTGTGAAAATTGTTATTTATTTTCTCCTCCTACTTCCTCTTTCTCTTTCCCTTTATCTCAATCTCTTTCATTGTAGTTATTTATTTATTTTATTACCAGAGATTGAATCCGGGGTACTTAACCTCTGAGCAACATCCCCAACCCTTTTTATTTTTTGAGACATGCTTTTGCTAGGATGCTCAAGGCCTCACTAAGTTACTGAGGCTGGCTTTGAACTCGCTATCCTCCTGCCTCAGCCTTCCAAGTCACTGGTATTACAGGCACGCACCACTGCACCTGGCACTGCAGTTAGTTTTTTTTTTTAATTCAGAATTTTATTTGTTGAACAATCAAACAAGTTTCTAATGAAATTATATATATATATATATATATATATATATATCCTGAAAATTAGATTTGCCCCCAAGACTGCCCACCCAATTATTCACCCTTACCCCCCTTCCTTCCCAATATATCTCTACAAATGCCTTGGGTTGTATGACATTAAACCTTATCTGGATTTAAAACATGATAATAGACCTCCTTTCTCACTGGCCAGGGTCTAGTTCCAGCCTCCACAGATGAGTGAAGACATTCAACCATTGGCTCTCTGGGTTATACTGATTTCACTCAGCATAATCTCTTCCATAGCTATCTATTTACCTTCAAAGGCTGCAGTATCATTGTTTCTAATTGCTGAGTAGAACTCCATGGAATATATGTACCATAGTTTTTGTATCCATTCATCCAGTGAGGGACATCTGGGTTGTTTCCATAATTTAGCTATTGTAAATTGAGCTGCTATGAATATCAATTTCACTGTGTTACTGTAGTATGCTGATTCTTAATTCCCTGGAAAAATACCCAGGAGAGGAATAGCAGGATCTTATGGTGGTCTCATTCCTAGTTTTTTGAGGATTCTCCACACTGCTTTCCAGAGGGGCTGTACCAGTCTGCAGTTCCACCAACAGGGTGTTAGTGTGCCTGTCTCTCCACAGCCCCTCCAGCATCTATTGTTTATTTTCTTCATTATTGCTAGTCTGACTGGCGTGAGGTGATATCTTAATGTAATTTTCAGTTGCATTTCTCTGATTACTACTGATTTAGAGCACCTTCTCATGTATTCATTGGCTTGATCAGTGTCCTCTGTTGAGAAGTTTCTATTTAGCTCTTTGGCCCATTTATTGACTGGGTCGTGTTTTTGTAGTTGGGATTTTGAGGATTTTGTAGATTCTGGATATGAGGCCTCAATTTTTAGAAGTAACGTAAATAATTTTAAGAGAGCACAGTAGGGGCTGGAGCAGTGGCTCAGCAGTTACAGTGCTAGCCTGGCATGCACAAGGATGAGGGTTCAAACCCCACCACCATGTACACAATGAAGTGTTGGAGCAATGAAAGCCACACAAAAATATCTCTCTTTCTCTCTCATTGTCCCTCTCTCTTTTAAAAAAGGAAGAGAGGGAGAGAGCAAGGTGGCTTGTCTTTTGTACCCTTGAGTGAGGGAGGTCTCTAAGAGCAAAGTCTTTTCCAGTCCCTCTATAGAAAATGAATGTGTTCCCACTTGATTCTGATATTTGAGCAGATTAAATAAATTCTAAGAGCCTCACTTATATGTATGGAACCACTTAGAATCTGGTTTTTAAAAGTGAATATAAATTGATTGGAACACTGAATAACTGAAGGCCCTAGGTAACAGTAGTGTAAGCTAAGGTAAGCTTTAACTTGAAATGCTAAAATGTCAGTAGACCAAGAATCTCATGACCCTGAATGGAATCTGTCCTGGCCAATTGAAGAGTTGTTTGTCTATTTCTGAGCATTGCAATCAACAGGTGACCAGAGTTTAAGGAGCCTTGGCTAAATCTGGTCTAAACCAAGGATGTGTAACGTCATCTAGTTTAGTTGAGTCACTCATTTTACTGATGATAAAACTGAGAACCCAACAGGGGTGCCGGGTAGTAAAGAGTTTCACAACCTCAAAACCCATTGTTATTTCCAAAGCATGCTCCAGAGACAAGAGAGTCAATGAATAAACCCACTTTGTTCACCTGACACCTAGTCCAAGATCTGGAAAGTTACTATTTTTAGTAAGCCTCCTTTGTAATTACTGCAAAAGAGGCATACCGAATCTATTCTAATGAAATCAGGATATGGAATATTGTGTGTGGTTCAGGTTTTCCTATGAATTCAAATAACTCTTCTGATGCAAATTTCATTGGTTTTGGATGTTTTCCAGAGCAACATCCTTGTGGCTTAAACAGCCTTATAAGAGTCAGAAAGCAGCCCCAGATAGGAGCATGGTGTTCTAGTCTTACCTTTTCCAATTATTCACTTAGTCATATGTTTTTGGCCTCAGTTTCCTTATCTGTAAAATGAGTATGATAATTCTGGCCCAATTTCCTTCACAGATTTTTCAAATAGATAATAAGAGAAAATTTAAAGTAATAATAAAGTGTGTTACTTATGTGTGGGATCATCATTACCATGAGGAGGTAAGAAGCTCTGAAATTCCATGGGAATGGGTTTTCCTGAGTTCAGGAAAGGTAGCAAGGATTGATGCCAGAAAAAGAATATTTTCTTTTTTCTTAAAAGGGTGAGGGACAGTGAGAGAGAGAGAGAGACAGAGAAAGAGAATTTACTTTATTAAGTTTTTCATGTGTCTTTCATTGCTCTGAAACTTCGATGTGTACATGGTGCTGGGGTTTGAACCCGAGTCTTCATGCAAGCCTTGCTGCAAAGCTGAGCCACCACTCCAGCCCCAGAACAAGGATCTTTAATTTCAGATTCATAGTTAAACTTTGAGAGAAGTATCCACAAACACCCCTGACATCAATGCAACATTTTGTGTTCATGTAACTGATGGGGGAGAGAAGCAATGCATTCATCACTTCTAATGCCAAGAGTTCCTACTCTCTTAAGTGGCAATCAGGGAAAGCAAAGTTCTGAAAGGGAAAGGGATGGCTCAAAGTTTTACAGCTTCTTAACTAATTCATATTGGTATCCTATTTTCTAATATTTAAAATATTTCACATGTCTCATTCACATACATCCCATTTTCTTTTCACAACAGTCCAACAAGTTAGGCATTATTTGTATTGCCATTTTTTCAGGACAGACAGAATACATAATGGTTAAAGAACATTTTGGAACTAGAGTATCTGACTATGTGCATCCTTGCTCTACCACTTGCTGCTACTCTGTGAAGATCACAGATGAAGATAAGTAATTTACAAGTCATTCAGCAGTATCAACCACATAGGGCAGTTGTAATGAAAAAGTTAATGTACATAAAATGCCAGATCCACTGTGTGAAGCACAGAAGTACTGCTATTGTAATTAGAATGGGAGAACAGAGAGAGAAATGAGATTTTATGCATAAAGTTCTATAGTAAGTTAGTGGAAGAAGGAAAGCTAGGGCCAGAACTAGGTCTATTTATACTCTCATTTCATGTTTTCTTTGGTACTCATCTCCAATCTGTTTCTTCTCTGTCCTTAGGATGCAAGACAACCAGCACTGTCCAAACTGGGATCTAAATTTTCTGAAATGGCCAGGAGGGCTATGTTTGGTTGCATATGACTATAATCCCAGCAACTCAAGTGGGTGAGACAGGAGGATGGCAAATTGAAAGCCAGCCTCAGAAATTTGGCAAGGCCCTAAACAACTCAGCAAGACTCTGTCTCAAAAGAAAAATAAAATAAAATAAAATGGTTGGAGATGTGGCTCAGTGGATAAGCACCTTTGGGTTCAATCCCTGTAGAAAGAGAATGAGGAGGCGAAGAGTGCACAGGAGGAATTCTGGTATCTCTAACCTATCTCAGGCTTCAGTAGTAGTGCATTATAAATCCATTTGAGCACTAGAGAGAGGGTACATAGACCAATTTCTTGTGGAGGCTGGAGCTAAACCCAGGCCTGTGTGAAAGGTAGTCAGCCTCATGTATTAGACTCAACAAAGGCAGAGCAACACATAATCTAGGGCAATCATAGATATGTAGCAGGGGGAGGGGAAAGGGGAGAGGGAAAGTAGGGGAAGTGAAGGGACAATAGAGAGGGATCTAGGGGGTAATTCTCATTGAAGAATATATGCATATCATATTGTTACTTTATACGCATTAAGAAAAAATAATTTTAAAAAGGAGCTCTGAGATACTTATAGCAAACAACAACAGCAACAAAAGAAAAAAAAAAAAGAAAATCCAACCACAGAGCAAACTCCCACTTTGTACATAATATCTTAAATTTCCTTATGGACCTCTAAATTGCTTCAGATTGTTTATACAACCAATGACTCACCCACCCAATTTCACACTATGGGGCTTTAGCTAAACCTGTGGGTTTTTCATGGAAACACATGTAAGTTCCACTTCTCAGAAAATATGCATGGTCCCTCACTTGCTCATAGGTAGTTATTGTATTCAGAAGAGAACACACATACACACACACACACACACACACACACACACACATACACACAAATATTGCAATTAAGCACCCACTCTCCCACTCTTCCCTTCTCCTTACCTTGCCACCCCTACTGAATTTACCAAAGGACCACAGGAAGCAATTGGTGGATTATGGGGACAATTGGTAGCTTTCAAACATTTCTTAGAAATGGAGAATGGAATATGTTCGAGCGCTGTGCTTTTATAAAGGTGAATTGCACCCACTGCAGCTCAACCACATTTTTCCTATACATGTAAACAGGCTCTATTTTGTCCAAGATTTTAGCCTATACTATTCCTGAGCCTTTAATTTCTAGAAACATAAGACCTTTTATTTCCCCTTTTCTTGAGTAGTGAATCTTCAGAGTGATCTTCATCCGCAACCTGAGTTCTGGTTCCAAATCTGCCATGGTGTTGTCATGAGATTTTGACTAAGTTACTGCCCTTCTCTGGGTCTCAGGTTTCTCATCTGCACAATAGGGTGGGATTGAGCTAAATTGGTCTTTATGGATTTAAGCTCCTGGGTGACCTGGGAGTTAGTAAGAACCAAGAGACGCTGCAACTAAATCAGCACCACAACCTCTCTGGAGACTGACAGAACATATTTGGAATATATGAATGCTACTGGCTTTTAAGTATGGTTAGATGCTGTTGTAATTAGTATAATTAAGAACTGAAAGGCACAACTGAATTAAAACTAGCAATTGGTTATGTGTGTTCTCATTTGAGCAATATTAAAATTGCAACAGTAGTCATATGGGGATCCAAGATATAGCTGAACATTAAAAGAAGACCTTCTTACTTCTAAAAGTAGTTCCTTGTCATTATCTTCACTTAATTTTCCTCAGTCTGCTTTGGGGAGTTCATTTCTACTTTTTTTATTTATTACGGTTTTGGGGATCAAACACAGGGCCTCATGCAGACTAAGTGTGCTCTGTATCACTAAGCTACACTCCCAGTCCTATATGTCTATTTTTATATTTATTTGTAATTACATTTATTTTTACTGGACTTGAAAATGTGCATAATAAAGGGGTAATTATGATTGTTTCATACATGCATACATTTTATAATGTTTAAATTAGGCTGAATATAGCTATTTTCTCAAACATTTATCATTTCTTCATAGCAAAAATTTTCAAAATTCCTTCTTGTAGCCTTCTGAAATTATAATATATTATTGTTATCCAGTTACTATATAATACACCATCTGGACTTCTTGCTTCTATCTAATGTCAACTTATAGCCCAATGATTAACATTTCCCATACCTTCCTCCTCCCTGTTCTCCCCAATCTCTGGTTTCCACCATTATATTCTCAACTTCTGTGACATCAGCTTTTTTACATTCCATATATAAGTGAGATCTATACGGTACTTGTTTTTCTGTGCCTGATTTATTTCACTTAGCATAATGATCTCAAGTTCCCTTCATGTTTTTACAATGACAGGATTTTATTCTTTTTATGATTAAATAGTATTCCATGATAATAATGTATCACATTTTCTTTATCCAATCATTGACTGATGGACACTTAGCTTCCATTTCTTCGCTATTGTGAGTAGTGCTGCATTGAATATGGGAATGTACATGCCTATTTGACATACTGATTTCATTTATTTTGATTATATGCCCAAGACTGGGATTGCTGAATCATGTGGCAGTTCTATTTTTAATTATTCAAAGTGAATTATATTTATTGTGTTTTCTAATATAAAAGCAACTTCCTATTTCTGGATAAACTTAAACTGAACCTGATAGATACAGTTTTTTAAAACTACCTACTTGTCTTTTAGTGCTAACGTTTTGTAAGTGATTTTGAAGGCTTTTGTGCTTTATCCTGTTTTGCTCTCCTGGTTATGTTACCTTCATATGTTGCCAGAATGCTTTCCTTGATATTCTAAATTCTCAAATCATTTTCATATTGCTTCTTTCTTTTATATATGGGGTATAATTTATTAGTATTAATCATCTGTAGATGATGCATTATATAATGTCTCACAAAATTAAAAAGACATATCAAGCACTGTGCTGTTTCTTTATAACTAGGAGTTCAGTTGTTTGCAGAAGCTAAGATAATCTCTCTAAGGAAGCAGCAACTTATACCATCTACTTTGGATTTTTTGAGGAAACTCTATAACTGTTTCCTATGATTGTACACTAATTTACATTCCCACCAATAAAGTATAAGAATTCCTTTTTCTTTGCATTCACACTGACCTTGTTATCTTTAATCTTTTTGATAGTAGCCATTGTTGCTGGAGTGAGGTGATCTCTCATTTGTGATTTTGATTTTCATTTTCCTGATGATTAGCAATGGCAAGTGTATTTTCACATACCTGTTGGTCATTTGTATGTCTTCTTTTGAGTAATGTCTATTTAAATCTTTTATCCAGGGCTAGAGCAATGGCTCGATGATTATGGCGCTTGTCCGGCATGTGCAAGTATACGGGTTCAAACCCTAGCACCCACGTACACAACTAAGTGTTGGAGCAACGAAAGCCATGTGAAAAACTCAATAAAAATTGATTATCTCGGTGTGTCTTTCTCTCTCTCACTGTCCTTCCCTCTAAAAAGAAAAAAAATCTTTTATCCATTTTTAAATTGGGGATTTTGTCTTGCTATTGAGTTAATGGAGCTCCTTATATATTTTGAATATCAACCTCCTGTTAGATATATAGTTTCTGAATTTTCTTTCCAATCTGTAAATTGCCTCTTCACTCTATTATTTCCCTTCCTATGCAGGAGTTTTTTAGTGATGAAATTCCATTGATCCATTTTTGCCTTTGTTTCTTGTGATTTTAAGGTCTTGTTAAAAAAATTCTTTCCTATATCAATGTCCTAAAACACTTATATTTTTCTAGGAGTTTTACAGTTTCAAGACTTACATTAAAAAGTTTTTAAACAAATTTGAGTTCATCTTTGTAGCTTTTAAGAGATAGGGGTCTAGTTTCATTCTTTGGCATGTGGATATCCAATTTTCCCAGAATAATTTGTTGAAAAAACTTGTTCAAGTGCATGTTCTTAGCCCCTTTGCTGAAAATTGGTTGGCTCTAGATGCATAGGTTTACTTCTATGCTCTCAATTCTCTCTGCCTATATATTTCTATTTTAATTTTTTTTAGAATCAGTTTTATTTATTTTTGTATCTGGTTTTCATTTCTCTTACACTCAGTTTTGTGTGTGATCCCCGGGTTGGAACCTGGGTACTTGCACATTCCAGGAAAGTGCTCTACCACTGAGCTACCTCTCCAGCCCCTCTACTTTAAGGGTGGGTAATTGGGGGGGGGTCTTGGGAGTAAATCTAATTTTCAGAATCAATATATATATTATATTTTTTCATTAAAATAATATATGCATATCATATTACTATTTTATATGCATTTATGATTGTACAATAACTCAATTTCTTAATAAAAAATAAAAAAGTCTGATTGCTAGGAACCAGAACAAATGATAATAACAATAATAAATGTTCATGCAATCATTTAATTCACAATCTAAGCATTTATATCGCTTGTAGGGGCAGAATATAGAAGAATCAAGAGACTGGGGTGTGGGCGATCTGGGAGTAATTCTGGTTTAACAACATGTGCATATCATATTCTTACTTTATATGCATTTATGATTGTACAATAATTAAACTTTTATTTTTTAAAAGTTCATGTTCAACCAGGCATAGTGGTGCACCCCTTTAATCTCAGCGATTGCAAGTTGGACTAGCCTCAGCGATTTAATGAGACCCTGTCTCAAGAAAATAATTAATAAATAAAAAAGGACTGGAAGTATAGTTCCGAGGTAGAGCAACACTGAGTTCAAATGCCAGTACCAAAAACAAAAATAAAACAAAACAACAAAAAACTCCAAAACAACAACAAAACACTAATGTTATTTGAAACTTTACTATTGTCAGCACCTTTTAAAGGCCTTTATAAATTCATCTCATGTAATCCTCACCTCACCTCAACCCTCTGATAACAAATTTTTATCTCCCTTTTGTAGTTAAAGAAGCAGTAGGAGAGCAGGTATTCTGCTCCAAATCACCCATCAAATAATTGATACAAGTAGGACTGGCTAGGTGACTATCCTAATTCTGCATTGACATTCCTCATGCTTCCGTTGGCCTCATTGTCACTCCTGAACCAAATGGGGCATCCTGTCAGATATTAAAAGGGGATACTGTTTTTGTTAGATTATAATCTAACAGTGCTGGAACCCATTACACATCTCCTGTGACTGGCAGCCTTCACTCCCTGAGAAAAGTAGAATAGTTAATGGTTAGACAATCAGGAATATGGGCTCCAATTAAGTTTTTTTTTCTAATGTAAAGGATCACTCCATGAGGTTAAGTTATAGAACCATTTTCAACATTTCAGTCAAATCCTTTGTCCTGGTGATGTGGGAAAATGGAAGTGGGGTGGACCCAAATGGATGTTAGAGAAAAGTTCAGACTCAAAAACTAAAAAGGCACAGCCAATTAGAAAGACATGGACCAGGCCAATGGCCCTGGTATCTCCCAATATCTGTCCAACATAAATTCTAACCAGTAGCCCCAACACTTTTTAAAATACCTGTTTAACATGAATTCTCATTAATGCCTTTATCCAGAAGCCATATAATCCCCAGAGTAGTACACCCAAGGTGAACCCCCACCCTCTGAGTTCCGTTTTCCTTGTATCACGGGAGCTCTGTTTTTTTTTTTTTTCTCTAATTCAAACAAATCTTGCTCCTTTTAATTTTGCCTTCTGCTACCATCCGTGGATTTTATTCTTTGAACCTCTGAGACTGGAACCTAGAGATAAAACATCAGGGGCTGTAGCCTACATAAACCCCACCCATAGCAGAAATGACAAACTGAGGCTCATTTTAAACTCTTGCTTTATTTACATGGGCAAAATGGGACTTGAAAGCAGGGTAGAGGCTAGTTCCTCTTTGCCCATTTTTTTTTTTATAGCCAGGAAGTTTCCTGGGATTTTTTTCCAGCTCAGGACTAATGTCCTTGACCCACAGCCAGATGATCTATGGCTGTCTGGAGCCAATGAACAATACAGGGACTTCCAGCACCGGGTCGAAAGGCTTTTTAACCCTTTCATCTGCGTCCTGCTATCCTTGCACACCAGAGCCAGTGCCTTGTTTCACCCTCAAATTGGTTTTTGACTGTTTAGATTCTTTTATCATGGAACTAAGGCAGAAAAATCTAGGCAGTCAATGTAGGCATTTACATCCACAAAAACCAGCATCACAACTGCATAAATGTGTGTACACACAGAATTTTTAAAATTTATTTTACCTATGATGGGCCAACTCCAACAGTAGGATTGTATAACAATCCTGAAAACCATTTAATGGCCAGATTGTGTAAAATATCATTCTCCTTAGGCTTATATTTGTAGATGGCTCATTGAGCCAAGATTTATTTTTTTAACCTATAGGTTCAATTGAGCATTGCCAATGTCTTATAAGTAGTAACAACAGATACAAACAAAAACACAGAGACAGACAACCAGAGAGGATCCCCAAAACCATGGGCAACAGATGGGATCCATTAAAACAGACAAGCCATATAGGGGGGAAATCCCTTAAGTTACCTATTCCTGCTTAACCATGACTTTTACACCAGCAGTGCCACAAATGTCTCCATAAAGAGGAACCAGATGTTTAGAATAGGGCCTAGGTGTGTACATTGAGGGAGCTTACCAGGTAGTCAAGGATTTGTGACTTTGTTCAGTTTCCTTTTTCTCGAAGTTGAATAAGATGAAACAATTTGTACCATTCAAAGAAAGAAGGCACAAGTTCCCCAAAGCAAAAGGGGCTTCAAGAAGCTGCTTGGAGAGACCCTCAGTCTCTCCATTTACTCACAAGAATAGCTCCTCCAGTTTGACACAAAGAAAATTTATCCATCTCCTAACTCTCCAGTAGTTGGCTCTCAATAAGTTTTGTTTTCATCTTCAACATGGAAATGGAGTTGCTTGGAATAACAGGCCTGTCCAAGAAAGTTGGAGTGGGGATTGCTCTCAGGTCCCATATCGGTGATCAATTGGTTACCAGAAATTTCAAAAAATCAGTCCTTGTTCCCAGTGCCAATCCAATAACAAGCACACGATTTTGAGAAAAAGGAAAAAGAAGGATTTGGGTTGTAGCTCAAAGGTAGAGTGAGTGTCTAGCACATGTGAGGCACTGGGTTCAAATCTTGGTATGCATAAAAATAAATGAATAAAATAAAGATATTATATCCATCTACAACAACAAAAAATTAAAAGAAAAAAATGGTGTGTTATTGTTTTGTTGGCAAAGGAGGAACACAGGGAACACCTGTCCTAGAAGCTGTGATTTTTGCCCATCAGGGAGAACAGAGGGTTTTTAAAGAAGTGAATCATTCCAAAGGTCCTCCTCCCTACCCCACCTCTGTGCGGGAGTTGTGATTCACTTGTTAATTTGGGAGGTAGCCATTTCTTAGATCTTCTAGGACAATCCACCCCAGAAGTCTGAATTACTTGATCCTGTGGTGCAAAGATGGATAACTCTGCCTAAGTTGGGGGGGAAATGGTCACTCCTATTCCTCCCTCCAAGGCTAGGGAGGGGGAAAGGGAGAAGAGAAACAAAAGTTCCTTTAAAAATAAGCCTCTGTGGGTTGGAGCACTGGCTCAGTGGTTGGAGTGCTTGCCTGGCATGCACGAAGACCTGGGTTAAAGTTCCACTGATGCGGGGGTTTTTGAGATGAGGCCAGATTCTCTGCTCCCGCTGGTGAATGGAATCTGGGCCACTACAGATTCCAGCAGCCAAAATAGCCCGCTTCTAGTGTTTGCAGCAATTCCCAGTTAAAACTGGGAATTTGGGCTGGCTGCAGGTGTCTGCAACAGAAAGTGTTAGCAACTCTCCAGCTAAAAGCTGGGTGTTGAAGCTCTTGGTGTGGTGGAAATTCATTCCGGGAATTCGGCACCGATCTTCTGGGTCCTTGTCTCGTGAATTTGAAGAGCAAAATCCACGGACAACTATGGAAGGAGGAGTAAAAGGAGTAGGATTTATTTAGGAAGAAAAGTAGAGACTCCACAAGGCGGAGGGGCATCTGGAAGCAGGATACCGTCTAATGGAGGATAGGCCAGAGGTTATATAGATGTAGGGTATGAGCATAATTAACATTCATGCAAAACAGGGATTGAGAAATGCATCAACTCCATTGGTTAAAATCTATGTAAAACAAGGCATTGAAACTGGTCAGGAACACCATTGGTTAAAATCTGTGTAAAGCAGGCATTGAAACTGGTCAAGAGCACCATTGGTTAAAACAAAAGGTGGCAAATACTTCCTAGTACCCACCTGTGACCACCCCCATCTCTTAGTTGGGACAAAGGTGAGCCTCAAGGTCTTTTTACATTTGAAGGCCCTGAGCATGCCCTGTCAATCACTCTCTGCCTCTACCAGCTAGCTCTTGAATAGGGGCCCTCTGTCCTGACTACCTAGCCATTTCACTGTCTCTCTCTCCTAATCTGTCTCACCACCACGACATACACAACTGAGTGTTGGAGCAATGAAGACCAGGTGAAAAAAAAAGCTAAAAATAAAGCTGATTCTCTCTCTCTTTCTGTTTTCCTTTTTCTAAAAAAAAGCCTCTGTGGTGGAGCAGAAAGGGCTATATTCAAAGCATGAGGTGGACCACTATTACTACTTGTAACACTTTGTTTTTGGTTGACCTCTAAGTCAGGTATTAGGAAAAGCACCAATGTCATGTTTGCAGAGGGAAATTGCCTTGTTTTCTAATATCCAAAAACAACTGTGCAGATAAACTATCTTGAATAACAACAGTATAAAGAACAGCTTCAGAAAGAGAACAGATAAAATATGTCCATCTTCCTGAACTCTCACCTACCCTCCTTCCTGGACAACTTCTCACCCTCTTCCCAGAACCTCAGCCTTCTAGAAGCCCTCAGGATATGATCCAGGCATTTTTCAGATCCTACTAGACTTGCCCCTCACCCCTGCTACTATCACTGAATTGAAATCAAGAAAGGAATTATTGATTTCTGCCAGCAAAGAAAGAGCACATCCAAGAGGCCAGCTCATTAGTCTTCCACAGAGCATAATTACATTTCCAACTTGACAGTTGGGATTGCTTTCTAGGACAGTTAGGAGGAGTCTATGGTATATAGTCTGAAGCTGTATCAGGCATGCAAAACATGTTCCAAAAAAAGGTGAAAAACTTAGGCCAGGACCAAGGCAGTTTAGGCAGTAATTTGAGTAAGTGGTGTGATACGAGCATGGATAAGCAGGCCCTAGTCCATCAACATCCCTTTGTTCAAGGGCTAGCCAGGGGTCCATTCAGTAGGAACAGGTCAGTATGATAGGAGGATCCCTGGTGATCACAGATGGTAACATTGCACAGGTCCTTTCTCTCTGAGTCTATTTCTCTGTCTGTCTAAATGAAGGGGTTGAATAAATGAGCTCCAACACTATCTGTTCTCTCTCGAGACAGTCCATGAATTCAATGTCTGTTTCAAAACTGAGTATCTCTGGACTGGAGTGGTTGCTCAGTGGTTACAGCACTTGCCTGGCAGGCACGAGGACCTGAGTTTGAAGCCCTGCACTATGT
>PVKS010045473.1:0-13771 GCA_004027875.1 Aplodontia rufa
GGTTAAGCTGATTTTACTCAGCATAATTTCTTCCACAGCCATCCATTTACCTTCAAAGGCTGCAATATCATTGTTTCTAATTGCTGTGTAAAATTCAGTGGTATAAATGTACCACAGTTTTTGGATCCATTCATCCAGTGAGGGACATCTGGGTTGTTTTCATAGTCTAGCAATAGTAAATTGAGCTGCTATGAACATCGATATTGCTGTGTCACTGTAATGTGCTGATTCTAAATCCCCTGGAAAGATTCCCAGGAGTGGAATAGCAGGGTCGTATGGTGGGCTCATCCCTAGTTTTTTGAGGATTCTCCACACTGCTTTCCAGAGGGGCTGTACCACTCTGCAGCTCTACCAATAGTGTGTTAGTGTGCCTATCTCTCCACAGCCCGTCCAGCATCTGTTATTGTTTATTTTCTTCATCTTTGCCATTCTGACTGGTGTAAGGTGATATCTTAATGTGGTTTTTATTTGCATTTCTCTGATTACTAATGATTTAGAGCACTTTCTCATGTATTCATTGGCTTGATCAATGTCCTCTGATGAGAAGTTTCTATTTAGCTCTTTGGCCCATTTATTAATTGGGTTGTTAATGTTTTTGTAGTTGAGATTTTTGAGGATTTTGTAGATTCTGGATATGAGACCCTTGTCAGAGGAATCATAGCCCATGATTCTCTCCATTTCTGTAGGAAACCTCTTGACTCTTTTGATTGTTTCTTTGGCAGTACAAAAGCTTTTTAGCTTTATGGCATCCCATTCACTGATTTTTTTACTTTACTTCCTTAAAACCAAGCTTTTTAACGTGGCTCTTAAGTATGACCTGGGTCTTCTCTGCTCTGATTATTCCCTGCACCCTACCTTCCCTCTTCCCATTTTCTGAACTGTGGTCCTCTCTTGAGTCTGATATTATGTAAGCACAGGTGCCCCAGCTCTGGAATTACTCCCCTCTTTCTTTCTTCTCTTACCATTTGCCTATAGTTCTCAAAAGTGCCACTTACTGGAAGTAGTCCTTGAAACTCGCTGGGAGACTTCCCTGAGGGCTTTCTTTGTTAGGCACTTGTAATTTTGTCCTCATTGGACTCATCTTCCTTTGTATGATAATTTGCCTGTTTGTGTATTTTGTGCCCAATTTTCAACTCTACACAATGGATTATAAATTTCTTTAGGGCAGGAATTGTGTCCTGTCAATAGTTATAATTCTATCACCAAAAAAATGAATGAACCAATTATTTTTAGCTAGCTTTTTTCACAAAAGAAAATGAATGTTGTTGGGTTCCCCCCCCCCTCCAATGTAATCTCATTATACCATAAAGTTTTGTGTTGTGGACACATTTAGAGAGCTAGATACTGAACTTAAACTCATTAGAGTCTAACTTATGACCAAGATTAGTTAATGCTGAGAATTTGTACTTGGCCTTTGGATTTTCAGCTTATTAGCAATATTTAGAAAACAAGAAATTTTAGTGGACTCAGGAGCTCTTCAGTCTCATTTGATCAAGAGCAGATGTGTACCAATCTATTTAGTGTTGAGGTCCTTCTTGAAGATCAGCAGTGTAGAAAGTTCCTCAACCTTCCGCAATGAGCTGTGTCAATGTTTGCCTTCTGAGCATTCATCTAGATATAATTTTCCAACTTTTCTTACAAATGGAAAAACAAGGCTTAAGTCTACCACCAGACTTTACATGGTCAGAACAAAAGTAAGATAAGATGAATTTCTTCCTACTTTACATATTCTGGACTACAAACCTGTCTTCTGGTTTTATAATCATCATCCCATATGGCCTTCTGTTTCTCCCAAACTCCCATTAACTTTATTTTCTTGGTCTCTGAGTGCAGAAACAAAGTGACTTGTTGTGGAAAAGAAGAGAGATTGATGGTTATGAAACGCAGTAATAACTCAGTAGAATATGTCACACTGCCCTGGTACTAGATAATAACACTCCTCAGCCATCTCTAGACTCACACTCAATGAAATTATGTGTAAAAATACATCTCTCTTCCCACCTTGCTCTCATTAGCTGAAACACAATGGGAGTTTATTTACCATTGGTTTCAGTACCAGAAAATTTTGGTTTTAAGAACAAACTACCTGCTGGGTATCAAAAAAGGAATGGGCTAAATATCTAACAAAATACAAAATGTTCACTCTAACTGAATAAAGGTCAATTTATATAACAGAGCCCTGAAAGAAGAACAGAATTAATGAGCTAAAGTTCCTAAAGTACTTTAGAAATAGAAAACCTAGTGGCTACATTCAGAACTTTATTACAGTCAGTTTTTTTGCACGTACGTGTCTATGTATGGATTGCAATATATGTAAAATATCTTTTTTCACATTAACGCACACATATATCAGGTAACATATATAAAATCATTACTGCTCTTGCTTGAAATCTGTGCTCTGACAGAGTGTGCATGTTTAAATTAGAACTCAAATTTTCTTCAAAAATAATAGCTGGACATAAGTCAGGGTCAGTGTTTATAAGAAATAACTTGGGATATTCAAGAATAGACAATTATAGGATGTATTATTACTTTACTGTGCATACGCTTAGTTTAACACTGAAGTATAGGAGAATCTTTTTTAATAATTAGAGTAGACACTTGAAGTTCTACCTTTGCAGACCAAATAAATTTTAAATTGTATGCTTCAGGTATAACCAAGTTTATCAAAATACTTTGAGGACAACTATATTCACAGATGTCAACCGTGTGATTACTTCTTTGCCTATTCTCTCTGTTCCTCCTCCTCCTCCTCCTCTTGCTTTCTCTCTTTCCCTCCTGCCCTCTCTCCTCAATAACACCTTTTTGATTTCTTTCAAGGTAGAATTTATCTTTCTCATACTTTATCCCTTGCTCTTGAAGCAAGTAAGTTTTCATGGCCAAGTTCGGTATTCTCTTAACACGACACACCCTATCATTACAAAGGTTCTCAAGAATCCTTCTTATGGGTTCTTTTACATCTTCTCCGTGTATCATCTCACACTGATGAATCCTTCAGTTTATTGCATTGGTTTGCTGAATCCTGCACATTCTTTTGCCATTTTGTATTACTATGCAGCCATTGGCTGAATGCTGAAAAGACAGGCCTACTTGCCATCTTGACCTGAGAGTGAAGTGCTGCCTTCTCCACAAGAGAATCTTAAACTGTCTGTTTGGATAAATGGACACCACTTTACAACCTTTTAAATAAATGTATACTTATACTTTTAATAGCTTGAAATAAGACTTTTTTATAACTTTATTTATGGAGTATTTATTGTTATATCTACATAAGTAGACTCTATTTCACAGCAGATCTACAAGTTTAACTTTATTTTACTCACTACAGTTGATAAAATTATTCAGAAAATATTTTAGATAAAAATTCAATCCAATCTTAATATTTTAGATACAAATTCAACCCAATCTTAATAGTAGTAGACATGAGGGAAACTTCTCTAAGATCATTGAGCTATATATAACCAAATAATGGAATTTACAAGGATTGCAAATCTCAGTCCAGTGATTTTTTCTTCTATAATCAAACTTCTCATAATTCAGTGGGTGATAACATATTTTTAGGTTATGCATATCACCAACTGAATTATAAGATCTCTCTCTCTCTCTCTCTATATATATATATATATATATATAAAGATAGATAGATGTCTATACATATAGAAATATCTATCCACTCAAAGAAGGGCAGAGAGTTGCAACTAAAGTTCTACCAAGAATTGAAGGGTTTTGGTGGAAAATAACCTGTTAAATATCTATACAATAATAATTCAGTCAATTATCTAAAGACCCTTATAAATAATCGACCTCTCTCTGTCTTTTATCCTGCAACTCCTTAGTAGATTTTTCTTTGAACTGATTATCATTCAAGAGAATAATTTTATTTTATTACCATGGCCAAAGCACAAAAATTATTTTGTATTGCTATCTTGGATCAAAACACTTTGAATTGCTCTTTGGGATAATAGATTTTCATTCCTGGTAGACTGTATATGGTAGTGTGCCAATCGAGGAGGAGAAACAGGAGATTGTGAGATAGCTGACTATAACTGATGACTCAAAAACAAAATCACAGCTTTGTTGAATGTGTGCTAGCATACCTATCATTACCACTTCTAAGAATACGGAATAAAAAGTACATAGTTTTGAAAACAATGGAAAAGCAATTAGTAAGTTATCAAGCAACAAGCTATGAAGTCATCAGTCCAAAAAATATAGTGGTCCAAACTTCTACATCATAAGATCCTCAGTGGAAATGTAGACACCAGCAAATACAATAAATAAGTTATGAAGTAAAAGAACTATAAATTTAAATTCTAAGAAATAATTTAAATTTTGATGATAAAATTACTTAAAAAATGATATTTAACATTAGAGTTCTTCAGTATATTGGTATCTTAGGAGTAGGATTTATATATTCCACCAATAATTTAAAATAAAATGATTTTTCATGACGTTGAGGGAAAAAGTTGATAGATAAAATTTGACTCTTATATGATTTTCTCCTACAAGTTTGTCTCAATTTTTGGCACCTTAGAGGATTTCTCAGCTATCACAGGCAGGAAGAGGGCAAAGTACATGCAAAGGGGCAAATGAACAATTATTATAAAAATGTGGAAATGGATGATCATGCTTTTCAGAAAGATTTCTCTTCCTTATGGAGGTGAGTAAATATATTGCATATAATTAAGTCAAAGTTTCAGATAGTTGGTGAAATTGTGAAATTTTAGAATGGATTTGAATGTATCGGTAGTTTAGGGTGTTCAGTGATTGTGAAATTTAGGAGTCTCTCATATACCTGAATATATAGAGCATTATATACTGAGTTTATTAAGATATAAAGGTCTTACTATAAAAATTCACTTTAGCCAAGATCATGTAATGAATTGTGAGTGACTCAGGGAAAAAGACCTGCTATAGTAGATCTTGCAGTACGACCTTGCACAGAGCGCAGAAACCACCCAGTGCCATGACAGGGCTCTGGCTTCTGTTTTCTCTCAGGAGCCACCATCAGCGTGATCATTGACATCGATGTGCATGCCTCGGTCATCGTCTCTGCGCTCATCGCCACTCTGTACACCCTGGTGGGAGGTCTGTACTCTGTGGCCTACACAGACGTGGTTCAGCTCTTTTGCATTTTTGTAGGACTGGTAAGTGGAACCTCCCACAGATTGGTCACCTAGTCCTCTTCCTCCTCTTCCTCTTTTGTTTTTTTCTTTTTCAACAAAGGATAATATATTGAAAAAGTTGTGTATTATTTGAAATTTCAAATTTCTCTGTGAATTGATTTGATAAAAACTAGTCATTTCGTTAGATATTAACAGAAAAGTGTGTCCTCCAGCTAATTCTTAGAAAGGTCTAGGCTTTCCTTTCCTTCATGCTTAGATTTGATAGAATCTTAGGTATGATGTCCTTTGAAACTCTTTCTTCACAGTTAAGAAACCTTAAGCTTTGGTAGTAACCTGCAGAAGTATCTTATCTTGCCCTTGTGTTAATTCATTTAGACATTAAACTGCTCCTAGGACATGGAAATTGTCTATTGGAAAAACTGTAGATTTCAAATAGTAGGCATCACTATTTGGGGTCAAAGAAAGGACTTATTTATACAAGGAATAATATGTATTATCTATTGTTAATTCATAGATTAAATTAGGTACTATATGTTATATTAAGAAGAGGACTATGTAATTGTGAAACATGAGCATGATCCATTTTAAATTAAAATCTCTGCATGTCTTAAACACATTCTACTTAACATTGCTTCTTTGCAAACTCACACCTTAAAACAGGGAAATTATAAACATGTATAAATATGCATTTAACATCAATACCTATGACATATCAAAAGAAGTCTAAAGGACATGGTATGTCTACTCTGCTAAGGGCTGTTGTGAGTTCACAAACATGATCTCATCAAACACATACATTATGTCAGTTACGGACCCTTCAGGGACAAAGCCCTGGTCAGAGGCTGCAGACAGAGCCAGCTAACACTGCAGATGACTCATTTTCTGAAGGGAAGTCAAAGTATTCTTCATTCTCCTTATTTTCTTATAATAAAAAGCTTTTTTTTCTATTTTACTTTTTACACCAGACCTTTAGAGATGAAAAATGATGAATCTCATACCTTTATGTCAACTTTCTAGCATTTGTAATAATGTTCTAGAGGAAAATTTAAAAGAACTTACTACAATTAGATTTACAGTTTACCCATAAATTCATGTATACCAGCAAAGATTATATTTCTTCTTTTACTCCTAGACATTTTATTTGCATTTCATGAAGTATAATTCAGTCATATTTTAATTGAATTTGGGAATATTTAATTTGCTCAAGACTTCCATGTTTTTATTTTTAAATTGCCAAAATCAAGTATAAGGTGCAAAAATGCAGATTTTTATTTAGCATCATCATGAACTTCATAAAGCAGAGAATACAGAAGTAAATCTCTCTTTACAATGCAGTTTGGCAATGGCAGCTCTCATAACTGATGTACTTATTATTCCAAGAAACACAGCCCCAGGGGATGAGTCTATTCATTGATGATACATGTGATTTCTCCTTGCATTGCTTGGAACCAGAACTTAAAAGCACAGGCACATAAATCAAGTGTGCAGGTGTAAAAATGGTAGGGATATATGTTAGAATGTTTTTCTGCTACAAGATGTAATTAAATTGATAAGAAATGTTCTGCGGATTACTTAGTTAAATTGCTATTGACTTATCTGAATACAAGACTAAATATGCTTTACTTTTCAAGTTTCAATTGCTATACATGCATATGTGATTAATTAATCAACTTATACCTTAAAACATCTCTTCTGAACTCTGATTTTTTGGAATTTATCATCACCCTTGGAGCTCCAAAGCTATAAATTTCAGATTCCTTTGTCAGATTTCTCTGACCTCCATTATCCTGTTCAGTATCAACATCTTCCCATCCCAATGTCACTGCTGGACATTGGACTTTTGCCAGGTGCCACTGAGACCATCTATGGCCCTCTCATACTACTACCTTCTTCTAAATTTACTTTTAACATTTATGGCATTAAAATTCAGTGGAAATTCCACACTCTTAAAACCTGAAAGAAATTCTTCTATTTAGGTGTGTGGTGTATGCCTATATTCCCAGTGATTACGGAGGCTGAGGCAAGAGGATTGTAATTCAAGGTCAGCCTCCACAATGTAGTGGGACTCTATCTCAAAATAAACTAAAAAACAAGGCTAGAAATGTAGCTCAGAGGTAAAGCATCCCTGGGTTAACTTTCTAGTGCCATATATACACAAACACCCAAATTCCCTATGCCTCCAGTTGCATACAAAACAAAATACAAATCTTTTAGCTTGCCGTTCAAGTTCTTTCCACATGTCTGTCTTTATTGTCCCCATTTACCATGCCAGGAAACTTTGTCACCCAACAGATGTGGGCACATGCACACAGACATAAAATATATACTGGTAGTCCTTCACTTTCAATGGTTCAACTTGGAATTATTTGACTTTATCATGGTGCAAAAATAAAACATGTTCATTTGAAACCACAGCTTTAATTTTGATTTTGGATTTTTTCATGAGCTCCCTATATGCAGTGTGATCCTCTCTCTGGTGTGGGGCAGTGGCAGTGAGTCACAGCTCCTAGTCAGTCACATAATCATATAGGGAAAAAACCAATATTCTACAGTGAACTATGCTTCTAAGCTATGGTGCTTGGTAGGTTAGATGGATTCAGTGAATCTTAGTTGCAATATTTTAACTTGTGATAAATTTATTCTCATGTGCCCTCATTGTAAGCTGAGTAGCATTGGTATTTTTTTCTCTTTGCCTTGGTTCCTGCAGACCATATCCCCATTCAGTTCCTTCTTATACCTATTAGTATTGCGCCCATTTTTGAAGGCCTGTTTCACCAAAAATTGTCTTATTTGAATCTTTTCTTGTCACTTTAATGGATAGATAACTGTCTCAAATTCATACAAAATATAAAGTGAGCATGTGTCTCTGTGTATCTCAAATAATATTTTTGTCCCAAAGGTTTCAGGTGACTACTGCTATGTTTCGTATGATATGGTATAATCAAGCACAGAAGTATATAAAGTGTTATTTTAATTTTTCTAAATTAGTATTTAACGTCCCACAGAGAACGTAATTTCAGGTTCTTCTTAGAATAAGGGGAACTATGAAGCTATGTTATCTATGAGAAAAATAAACTAGGTGTAGCAGTCTTGCAATGTATTAGACAAGGTAAAAATTATAGACTAAGACTCCGTTGTTGCTCTTTGTTCCAGTGGATCAGTGTCCCCTTTGCTCTGTCACATCCTGCAGTCACTGACATTGGGTTCACTGCCGTGCATGCCAAATACCAGGAGCCCTGGCTGGGGACCATTGAATCCTATGAAATCTACACATGGCTTGATAGTTTTCTGTTGTTGGTAAGTGATGTTTTGACCTGAGGAATGTAGTCTAATTGTTGATCAAAGGCAATTTCAAGATTTTCATATTTAGACTTAAAAAAGTACCTGCTGGCATATGGCCTTCTCTGTATAAGTACCTCACATTGATTATACCATGAGAGCTACATCATGGCCTTTTCTGAATTGAATAATCTGTTGGACACCTGGAGCCACATCCTAACTGGAGCTCATAGTGTTAGAGTGGAGAGCTAATCAAGTCTTAAAAATTACAGCACCCACGATGTTACGTGTGTGTGTCCTCATTTTTGTTGTGGTAGAATCATTTAAGTTAAGGAATCTCAGACCTTCACCAGAGTCCTACCCCAATCTGAGAGCCCAACAGTCTAAACGTTCTAACTTGTATTTTGGATTAAGGCATTAAAAACCTATTTATTCCAAAGTAATCCACGCCATCTTGAATGACAGAATAAATAAATAAGTGGTGCCACAGACCCCAAGTGCATGACATAAGATAGGATGAGAGGAGTCTCTCAAGAAAGATACCAAAGAAGCCTTTGGAGGTCAGAGACAGCTGGAAAACAGGCAGAAGCTTGAGGCAAAGTTGTTGGCAGCAAGAAGAGGCATGGAGAAAATCCTGGCAGATCACATGTTAAAGAAGAGGGAAAAATGGAAGAAAACTAGATTTCATGATTTTGCTAATTAGGTTTAATATGAAAATAACACAGGATTTAATTTCAACATAAGTAATAGGTTACTTTTTATTTCAAAATTAAGGCAAGACTGGTTATCTGTGTTTTCTTTTTACAGGATTAACAATATTCTGTGACTTTGTGGTCATTGTACTTTGCTGAATTTTATCATTGCTTCAATGCTCAGTAAAGAATTTTCTAGTAAAGAGGCAGGAAAAATTGGGAAAACTCTATTTCAGTGGTGGATTAGAGGGCTTTTCCCCATCAGGATTGTTAAAAAAAAAAGCCTCAGTTTTCATTTTTCTAGGATACTTTATAATTTGAATGGAAGGATTAGGGGATCATATATTATGTGTATGCAGTTATACCTGCAATTATATAGGGAGATAATGAGTCTCAGAAAGACAGGGCTCTAGCACACTATTTTCTGTATTTCTGGCTCATGGCGTTTTCCCTGAACCATATTTTTAACATCCTCAGACTACTCATTTTTAACATGAAATGTTATACCCAGTGGTTGTTAAATTTCTTCCAGCTGTAAGTCATATTTATGATTTCCATTGTAAGATATGCTGAAAGAAAATACTAAATGTTCAATGAAGAAGTGAACGAATTGTAGAAATAAGGCTTGGAATGTCTCATCAATAGTCTGTGATATTCTCACTGTCTTTTCTAAATCCCTGAATGGAAACAACTTGTTAAGTGTTCCTAATGGAACTGGCAGTCTCTCCCAATCCCACTGTTCCTTCTTTAGCACTCCCTGGTCTCATTGCTCGAAGTTCAGTTTCCCCCTATCAGTCCTCCAGTATCATTTTCCAAAATGCCATCTACATTAAGTCATTAGGGCTTCAATGACAAATTTATTTTCACAGTTCTGGAGGCCGGAAGTCTGAATTCAGGTTGCCACCATGGGGTGTTCTTGTGAGGGTCCTTTTCCAAGTTGCAATGTGCTGGCTGCTCATTGGGTCCTCACAGGGTGGAGAGTGGGAACAGGAGCTCAATGGCCCCTTCTTACAAGAGCACTAATCCAATCTCAAAATCCAGTCACCACCCATGAAGCCTTGCCTCTGAATACTATCACATTGGGATTAGGTTTTCAACATAATCAATTTGGGGAGGAAACAGAGTTAAGTTGTTGATAACTTAAATATCCAGAGTGATTGGTATGCAAATTATGATGTATCTATTCATATAATTCATTGACATAAAGATGTCAATGAAATATTGATTTACAGGGTTCAAAAAGAAAAAAAATTTTGAAAGAATGGAGTTCAGTAATTGTATTATTAGTTTCAATCTTTTTTTTTTTTTTTTTTGAGAAAGAGAGAAACAACTTTTTTTAGTTTTTCACATGGCCTTAGTTGCTCTAACACTTAGTTGTGTACGTGGTGCTGGGTTTTGAACCTGGGTCCTCGTGCTTGCCAGGCAAGTGCCAAAACCACCAAGCCACTGCTCCAGCCCCATGAGTTTCAATCTTAATTTTTTGTGTTTTACTTCAGAACACACATGGCTTTTTTAAGAAGGAAATCTGTTCTGGAATAAATATGTGTCAGATACTGTGCTTGGCACAGGTGGATAAGGAAAATAAGATAGGTATAACAGAATTTGGAGTCCAATGAGAGGGACAAGCAGTTAAACCTCAATACACTGTGATACAGCAAGCTCATTCATCAATTCATGCATTTATGTAATAAATATTTACTAAACATCAACTCTCTGGCAGTCAAAGGGGTGGCAGGAATCTATGTGAATGTCGTTCCCAGCCTCTTCTCTATGCATTCCTCTTTATCCTGTCTATAATCATGCCAAGTGAGCAGTGTAGTCTTATGGCGATCTCACTATTCCTGTGTCTTATTTTTTTCTTGTTAGTTTCTCTTCCATGAACTCTTTACTCCCTACATCTCTACCTAAGGATGTCCTCTTCATGACTGACTCAGAGGGTATTTCTGTAGGTTTTCCTGATTACCATGAAGCTGTCTCTCCTTATCATGCTATCTTTCACGTACAAATAATGCTCATATTTGTTTGATCCTGTACGGTCTTCTTAATAAGCATGTAGCCGATTGCTACACACTGTAGTTCAATGTGTCCAAAGCATTTTTCATTTGCCTGAAACTTTTGAGTGTATGTCCTCAAGAACAATATTAAATGCACCTCCAATGTGCATTCATTGATTTCTTACACAAATTATAAATAAGTATGTATAATGTCATTTAATTAATATATCATACGACATGTAGGTGTAAGAAAAAAAGGAATATTAATGAAGCTCTGATGGTCTCCTTGATTCCCCACTATATTCTCTATATTTTGGATCACTTTGCACACCACACTTTGGCACACTCACGAAGAAAGGAACTATACCTTCTTCATCTTTGTGCCATTACAACCACTACATTGTGTGATGTAGAACTAGAGTCTATAAATACTTATCGGGTTATATTGACTCAGATCTCACTTCATACTCTCAGAATATTAATCATTTTTGATAAAATTTATAATGGCTCAAATTCTGGATGACAATAATTTAGATAGTTTAAGTCAGCTTAAATCAGTAATTTAAGGAAAAGAAAGGATTATCTTGTGTAATTACAAAGGGAAACAAATTGAGGAAATTCTCCACAATTAAAAATTGTCTTAGGCGCTATGGGCTGCTATAATCAGTTACCATAAAGTGAGTGACTTAGAAACAGCGGAAATGTATTTTTCACAGTTCTGGAGGTCAGCAATTTTGAGATAAAGGTACTGGCAGAATCAGCAACTAGTGAAGTACAAACCCTCCTAAGAGAGACTTTGTTATGTTCTCACATGGTAGAAGGGAGAAAGAGAGCTCCCTTTGGCATCTTCCATAAAGGCACCAGTTACAACCACAAGGGCTTTACCCTACGAAATGTTCAATTCCCAGAGACCCCCATCTAATACATAATTCCATCACCTTGAGGATTAGAATTTCAATAAACATATGCAGGTGATACTTTTCATATTACAGCAAGCATAATCACAGCAGCAGAGATTTATGACCCCACTTCTAACTCTTCTAAATGCAATTATGAGAAACCTCCTGTTTAAAAAATAATAATAATAAGTGTTAATTTCCTTCAATTAACTCTGAATCCCTGGGGTTCTTATGCAGAGTCTGGGTGGAATCCCATGGCAGGCGTACTTCCAGAGAGTCCTCTCTTCATCCTCAGCCACCTACGCTCAAGTGCTGTCCTTCCTGGCGGCTTTTGGGTGCCTGGTCATGGCTCTGCCAGCCATACTCATTGGAGCCATTGGAGCATCAACAGGTAAATCTCTTGCAGCTTCACCAGAGATTGCAGTTAAGTTGACAGTTCCCCCACTAGTTGCCCTCCCTGTTTGACTTCCCTCTTACTGCATCTGGTAAATGTTTCTTCAGTCATGGTTCCATACATGCCTCTGAAATAGCATCCAGCAAATTGCATTATAGTTCAGTGATCTTCAGATTTCTTGATTTCTCACTCATTGACAAAACATGTGTGAGTGTACCTCCTCATCAATTTTGCTATGTTGTTGATTCTATCCACTTCTGTCCACAGTGATTCTCAACCCCAGTGCACACGGACCTCACCTGGGGAGTGGGAGGGACTTTTTAAAAAACACTTCTGGTCTACTCCAGATTATTTTAATAATCAAAGGTAGAGCAAGACACCAGTGCTTTTTAAAGCCCTCTTGAGTGAGTCAAATCTCAGCCAAAGTTTACCTGTCCTCGACATAATCACCTAAGGACCACTTTGAACTGACAGTCTGGCTTTATAATTTTAATAGTTTGTTGAAGTTTTTTCCCCCTTGGGGAAATAAGTCAGTAGGTGTATGAATGAAGATCAACTTAGAAACCAAGTGGTGAGAGAGAAAACACAATAGGAAATATTTATTTCCCTGCTAGCTTCTATGTGAAGCATTTCTAAACTCTCACCTTTAATTTGATTGAACTTAATTACTTCTAAACCTTATGATCCTCACATGGTAGAAAAAACAAACAAGATCCCGTGGGCCTCTTTTATAACTATGTGGATCACACTCGGAAGGACTGCCTTCATGACCTAGTCATCTCCCAAGGCCCCCTAATACCTAATCCCATCTCTTTGGGATTAGAATTTAATTGAATCATGGGTGGGGGGAGGCATAGACTTTGGACCATATCTAACATAATGATAACAATGGAGATTTGTGGCATGTTCAGTATTTTCCATATTTTAGAGTCATATGTCTATTCTAAACGTGATTGTAATAGAGATCTTAAGAGAATTTAATTAAAACAAATCATATTAAACAATTCAAAGGAGTTCATTAAGTAGTGGTAATTAAGGCACAATAGAAAAGAGTTCACCTTTCATCCCATTGTGTTTGTTAAAGATGACTCAGGGTGATACTTACATGGTAACTCTGACTTTCAATTCAAGAGCTATTTATTGAATTATTATTTCATTTTTGGAAAGGCAGTCATGTTTCACAGCACACTCTGTCCATCATGGTTTGTTCATGACATAAATGAACACACAGAAAGATAAGGGTGACTGATACAGGTGGTGTGCAGGGTCTGCCTTTAGAAAAATACAGGATTTATTTCACCAGCAGAAGACAGGTCTGGACGTCACATGGGGCGTGGGAGGAAAACAGACTGACAAGAACAGAATAAAATCAATTGTTTTCCAGGAC
>PVKS010045474.1:0-13775 GCA_004027875.1 Aplodontia rufa
ATGTTATCCTTCCCCTCCTCCTCCACCTCTCCCTTTTCAGAAATCTGTCTTGCTCACGATGATTCATTATGTACTTGATTCTGCTGTGTTGCTTTAATTACCTAATATGTGTGACTACTGACTCCCTAATAACATTTAGCAGGGCTTATATGCATCTTTTTCTTATAGACCTAGGAGTCCAGTCAGTTTATTGAAATGTAATAGTGGAAGGAGACTGGAAACATTTCTCTCAGACAGAGAGAGAAGAGAAAAATGTTAATTTTAGGTTAAAACCCAAGGTAAAATTCTTTTTTTTTTAAATAAAGAAAGAGGGACAGTGAGAGAAAGAGAAACAATTTTTATTTAGTTTTTCATGTGCCGCTTTTTTTTTTTTTAAGAGAGAGGAGGACAGTGAGAGAGAGAATCAATTTTTTATTGAATTTTTCACTTGGTTTTCATTGCTCTGACACTTAGTTGTGTACGTGGTGCTGGGGTTTGAACCCATGTACTTGGGCATGCCAGGCAAGCACCGTAACCACTGAGCCACTGCTCCAACCTCCACCCCACCCCAAGGTGAAATTCTAACCTAATGCTTTTTGTTTTTGTAACTGGGGATTGAACCCAAAAGAGCTTTCACTGCTTAGCTGCTACATTCCAATTTTGTTTGGTTTTGTTTTTGAGACAAGGTCTTACTAAATTGTGGAGGCTGACCTTGAACTTGAAATCCTCTGCCTCAGCCTCCCAAACTGCTGTGATTACAGGTGTGTACCACCATGCCCAGCTAGTTTCTCCTCCTTAAGATATGTGAAGATGGTTTCCATGATCTCTCAAGTCTTTTCTTTCATAAATTTGAACTCCCTGAGAGTTAAAGTGTTATTATTTTTTAAATAAATTAATCTCACTGTATACTCAATTCTGGGTTTTTTGGTACATTATAATAATACAAAATAGTGAGATTCATTGTGATACATTTGTACATGCACATAACATAATGCAGCCAATTTTGTTGCCCATTCCTCTTCTCACTCTCCTCCTCCCTCCTGCCACCCCCACCCTCATCTCCAACCTCTGCTTAACTGGCCTCCCTTCTTTCATGAAAATCCTTTCTTTCCCTCTTTTGTTCTATCATACACGTGAAGAAAACATCTGACCAATAATTATCTAAGTCTGACTTTTTTAACATAATATTCTCCAGTTCCACCCATTTTCCTGCAAATGACATTTCATTATATATGGCTAAGTAAAACTATTATGGGGCTGGAGTGGTGGAATGGTGGCTCAGGGGTTACGGCGCTTGCCTGGAATGCGTGAGTATGTGAGTTTGAACCCCAGCATCGACAGTCAGATGAAAAACTAAATAAAAATTGCTCCTCTCTCTCTCTCTCATCTCTCACTGTCCCCTCTCTCTAAAAAATAAAAGCTATTATGTATATGTGAGATATATGTATCATATTTCCTTTATCCCATTGATGGTCCCCTAACTTGGCTATTGTGAATTGTGCTGCTATAATCATGGGGTTGCAGGTATCACTATAGTATGTGCTGACTTTAGTGCTTTCTGTTAAATATTGAGGAGTAGTATAGCAGCGTCATATTGTAGCTCTAATCCTATTCCTAGTTTTTTGAGACAATTTCATATGATTTCCACTGTGGTTGTACTAACATACAATTCCACCAACAGCATATGCGTTCCTTTTTCCTCCATATCATCACCATTATTTTTTAATGATTTTTTTAGAGAGAGTTAATTTTTCTGCTTTCATCTGATTTTTGCTTTTCCTCCACTTATATATGGTGCATGTGGTGCTGGGGATAGAAGCTGGGTCCCTGCACATGCCAGGCAAGCTCTCTACCACTGAGCCACCTCTGTAGCCCACCAGTGTTCATTTTTATTAGCATTTTTGATGATTGCCATTTTTACTGCAGTGACAAGAAATTACACTGCTTTGATTTGCATTTCCCTGAATGATATGTTTGACATTTTTTCATATATTTGTTGGCCATTTGTATTTCTTCTTTTGAGAAGTATCTGTTTAGTTCACTTGCCCTTTAATCGAATGGGCTATTTGGTTTCTTGGTGTTGTTCTTGAGTTTTTATGTATTCTGGATATCAATCCTATGTCAAAAGAGAAGCTGGCAAAGATTTTCTCCCATGCTGTGGGCATTCTCTTCACAGTTTTAATTGATCCTTTTACTGGGCAGAAGCTTTTTAATTTGATACCATCCCATTTATTGACTCTTCATTTTATTTCCTAAACTTTAGGAATCTTATGAGTAAGTCTATGCCTGTGCCTATATGCAGGAGTGTGGACCCTGTGTTTTCCTCTAGCAGTTTCAAAGTTTCTGTACCTAATTGTTAAAATGTATTTTTAAAGGAAAAAGCCAGGTGTGTTTTTTTGCTTAAAGGTTGACAAAATCAAACCCAACTGAAAAGAATTAAGAGCAGAGACTCTTTCACAGAGTCATTATTCATAATAGGCAAAAGGTAGAAATAATTTAAATATCCATTGATGGCCAGACATGGTGGCACATACCTGTAATCCCAGCAACTCGAGATGCTGAAGCAAGAGGACTGAAAGTTTGAGGCCAAACCTCAGTGACTGAGCAACACCCTGTCTCAAAAAAATAAAAATAAAAAAGGACTGGGGATGTGGCTTCACCAAATCCCTAGTACCAAAAAAAAAGTGCATTTATGGATAAATAAATGAACTAAATGTAGTATATTAATACAATGGAGTATTATTCAGACTTAAAATGACCCATAATGTAACATAGATGAATCTTGAAGACATTACATTAAATGAAATAGTTCAGACACAAAAAGACAAATATTATGTGATTCTATTTATATGAGGTACCGAAAATAGTCAAAGTCATAGACCCAGAAAGCAGAATGGTGGCTGCCAGGGGAAGGGAGAAATAGGGAGTTGTTATTCAACATGTACAGGTTTTCTGTTTGGATGCTGAAAAAGTTCTTCAGATGAACAGTAGTAATGATTATGCAACTGCAAGGGTATGCTTAATGCCATAGACCTGTACAATTAAACAAGAAAACTGGTTAAGGTGATAAGCTTTATGATATGAATGCTTTACCATCATCACAACAATAACAATGAAAAATATACCCAGTGAGAACCCACTGAAATTCCCTTGCTCCTCCCTATCCTTCAAGTTTTCTTAATTGATTTTAGTTTACTCAGACTAACTCAGACAAAGCCTTTATGATGATCCCATTGGCCCTTTGCAGAAGCAAATACCCACAATGTTCACTTTGCAATCCCACACTTTCCTATATGACCCCAGCTGCGTATGGAAACAGGTGGCTCGTATTACAGACTCATAAGTCATGTTCACTATGGTGGCCCTCCTCCCTGACTTGGAATCACACATACTATGACCTGGGTCAGAACTGGTAGCCCACAGAATTTTATGCAGATATTCATAAATGAGGGGATGCTAGAGAACTGAAATTAAAATATCACATATGAGGGGCTGGAGCAATGGCTCAGCTAATGGTTTTGACTCTTGCCTTGCATGTGCAGGGATGCAGGTTCGTACCCCAGCACCACGTACACAGCAAAGTGTCTGAGCAACGAAAGCCAAATGCAAAACTAAAAAAATTTAATTCCCTCTTTCTCTCTCTCCCTCTCTCCCTCTCTCTGTCCTTCTCTCTTTAAAAAAACATATCACAAAGACCTAGAAGAAAGGCAAGGGATCAGGGGACAGGAGAAGGGAGGTAGATGGGTATGTGGTGGGGAGTATATTGAACAAATTGTATTGCTGACTTGTGTGTATCTAGGAATATGTGACAAGTAAAACCATCAATATGTAAAACTATAGTGCACTAATAAAATATATATGTATAAACATATCACACAGGAGGCCCGAAAGAAGGGATTTGGACAATGTCACAGAGCAGAACCCAGATTATCTTAATTTGTGCTCAGGAGCTGGTTGATCAACACATCTAGCACCACTCTTCCCATCTGGTGCAACCTGGTATTAAGTACAGAGAGCACCGGGGTTGGAGCAGTGGCTCGGTGATTATGGCTCTTGCCTGGCATGCGCAAGTACACGGGTTCAAACCCCAGCACCCACATACACAACTAAGTGTGAGAACAACGAAAGCCATGTGAAAAACTAAAAAAAAAAAAAAATTGATTCTCTCTGTCTCTCTTTCTCTCACTGTCCTTCTCGCTTTAAAAAAAAAGTACAGAGAGTACAAGTTTCCAAGTGTTTGTACCCACATGGTTATAAGATTCCATATGGAAACACATGATCTATTATTCTTAATAACCTGCTTTCAAAATTGTTCTGACTCATAGCCCAGCATGGTGGCACTCACCTGTAATCCCAGAAACTCAGGAAGCTGAGGCAGGAGGATCCCAAGCTAGAAGACAGTCTCAGCAAGGCCTTGTCTCAAAGTAAAAAATCAATAGGACTTAGGGTGTAGCTCAGTGGTAGAGTACCCCTGGGTTCAATTCACAATACTGCCAAAAATTAAATAAATAAATAAATAAGTAAAATAAAACAAGTATGACTAGAATCATACTTCCACTTAAATCCCACACTTCAGACCAGCTATATCTATCAGTCAAAGATTCCTTGCCAAAGCTATCGGATTATCAGATGCAGCAACTGCTTGTCAATACAATGCAAATGTAATGCAAGTCGATTGCCAAATGAAAAAGGGAAATGTTGCATCTTCTGCAAGATTTGCAAAGTCAATAAATGCAACAAGGGAGACTGCTTTGATTCCCACTTAAATCATTGTTGTATGAGGATAAGGCAGGGTTAGGACCGTTAATGCAGAAGGGGAAAAAAAAGAAAAAAAAAAGCACAAGAGTGATGATTTGACCAGATGTAAACTTTAGAGGAAAAAGATGTCTTCAGAAACCCTTGGAAAAATTGAAAACTTCAAACATTTTGTCAGAGCTGATCTACTTAAAACTGCAGGTAGCTAGTAATTAGATTTTCAGGGAAAAAATGTTTGTTTTTTAATGCATGGTTGCAACTAAAATAAAAATTGTATTAAATATAAGATAAACACGTTTCAATCAAATCTTTTTGTTATATGTACTATGAAATGTTGGTGTCCATTTTAAATGGATTCCCTTTTAGAGGACGTTTTGCCAGGTGTGCATGTGTGTGGGTGCAGGCATGTGACATGTCATGCATCTTCTTGTATTCCATCCTGGATTCAACAGACCTCTGCCTTCCAGCAAAACAGGGGCCATTATCAGAGTTCCATCTTAGGTTGAATGAATTAGCAAATGAAGATACTGCCCACACACAATGTCATTGCTAGTCACCATCCTCAGAATAGTATCTTGTATTGCATTTCCAGGAATGAGGAATAAATGTTCAAGGATACTCTTCACCCTATCTAGCACCCCTTACAATAATCACACTTTATGTTTGTACCTTGTGTTTGGAGATTTGATAAAGGGCTTTCATATCCTTATTGATTTTCACTCTACAACCTTGTAAGAGTTTGCAACAGGAGTTATCAGCTTTATCACAAAGAGTGAGTTGTTAAAGAAAGACTCTGCCTGCAGACCTGGCTCCTCCCCACCCATGGGACTCCCTCTTTTTAGACCAAGAATCTTTGACCCCTGACCTGTCGGTCTTGTGTTGAAACCTGCTTTGATTCTCTCCAAGGTAAGCTTATGCTCCCTTGGAGAGAACACAGCCCAGGTCCATAGTATGGTTTTCAGCAATTCAAAGCCCTTAAAAAAGGGACCAACAACAACAACAACAAAATCTAATAAGAAGGCAGGCAAAAAGAGCACTAACGCAGAGAAGTCTACCTGTATTGAATAACAGAATTCAGCACCCAATTAATTAGAAGCCAGAAGTGGGGAGAAATTCTAGCCTCACTTCTCACTAGCTGTGTGACTTTAGGAAGTAGGTTATTTGTCCTGAGCCTCAGTTTCTTTGCATTTACATTGAAAATAACTTTTCTTGTATGTGTGTCTTACTTAGCTCCAGAAAAAACCTCTGCCCTTCCTTGAACCATACAAGAGTGTTTGAGGAGCAAATGAGTTCATGGAAATCTTTTAAATTGTGATCCCCTCCCCAAAAAAAGTGAGACTAAGGATCATTGTTGTTGAGAAATGACCCTCAAAGCCTCATTGATACCAACATAACCAATTCTTCATATGCAAAAATATATTTTAGGCCCAGTAATTTTAATAGCAGCAATGAAAAATAAAACGAAAAAAAATAAAACTTCTGAAGTCTCACCAACCCAACAAACTCATTCTTTTCTCTTTGTGTGTGTTCCTTCAGTCCTTCTATCAAACTAAGCCGTCTTAAAATAATTGTATTCATATCAAATATATCATGACCTCTACATGTATCCATGTTATTATATCACCTACCAACAAAAATGAAGAAAAGACATTTCTCCTTTTTCACATTCTCTGCCCAACCTCTTTCCATAGATAATCAAAGAATAAAATGGTCTTGGAGTTGATTTCATATATAATGAAGATGAAAAAAAAATATCCTGGGAGACCTACGAAACCTCTAATTGCTAGCTAATGTATTTTCTGAGATTTAAAAAAAGCTCTAAATCCATACTAGTCAATGTGATGAATACTAGTCACATGTGGCTCTATGCATTTGAAATATGCCTAGTACAACTGGAAAACTAGACATTTAGTTTTATTTGGTTTCAGTTAATTTAAATTTAAATAGCCACACATGTCTCTTTAAATATATGTATCAGACAACACAGGAATACTTGAACTGAGTTGAGAGCTGCCTGAAATTCAACAGAATATTATAGCAAGGACCAGGCTCCCACTCAGGGTGCCAAGGCCCCACATCTACTGGCATACACTTGGCCAGAAATAATCAAGTCATACATTGTAGTGGGAGCAGCTGATCAGATGTTGCTGATCACATGGCAGGGACTATGATTTCCTGTCCTTGGGCATCTGGAACTTCCCCAGTCCTGCTCATTCCCAAATATATAATGTGACCATTATAAAACTTCCCATAAATTAGGCAGACTCTATTGTTCTCAGTGCACCCTAAGAGGTCATAAGATGGTCTAGGAGACATTTGTATGTCTTACACCCAGGATATGCTCCAAGTACTTCTGCACCCTAACTTCCATTCTTCCCCTTTTCTGGTCTGGTTCCCAGAAAGTAATATCATGGCTCTTTCTGTTTTCATCTTGAAGCAAAAAGGCAAATTGCATCACAAGTTTTATTCTGGAAAGTACAACTGTCAACTTTGAATTTTAACACATCCAATACCTATCTAGGGGCCTGCTGTCCATGGATTAATGTGTTGATCCAGAATCAGTCACAAAGGTTGACAAGGACTTCCCCCAGCTTGCCACCTGGACCCCATCACTATCCCATAAACATCTTATCTAGGTGAAGAAACTCTATATTGTAAGTTGGAGGGATCTCTCTCTCTCTCTCTCTCTCTCTCTTTTCTAAAGAGAGAGGGACAGTGAGAGAGAGAAAAAGAGAAAGACAGAATCAATTTTATTTAGTTTTTCATGGACTTTTGTTGCTCAGACACTTCATTGTGTATATGGTGCTGGGTTTTGAACCCACATACTCAAGCATGCAAAGCAAGTGCTGTAACTGCTGAGTCATGGCTCCAGCCCCTGGAGGGGTCTCTTAAAAAGCTTTTACATGCACTTGAATACTCAAAGGATCATCCAGGAGGAAAGCAGTTATATTAACAGACTCAAAGTATCCCTTCAAAGGACTTGAACAATAACAGAGGTAGAGCATTCCCAGGGCTCCACGTAATTCATTTCATTAGTATGACATAATCCAGCAAAGCAAGCAGCCTTACTTTTAATATCTGACACTTTGAAGACAAGTACTGATTACCAACAGTACAACCATAAAATGGCACTATGGGGAACACTTTTTGACATATTTACCTAATTAGCCCATTATAAAGTGTAATGTGATTTCTTGTCTTATCCTGTCATTAGTTTTATGAGAATCTTTAAGAAATGACGGAGTCAGAGAAGTGAAGGAAGAAGCATAGCATGCCCAATGCCATATGCTTCCAAAATGGCCCCACCATCCTTGAATTTAGCAAGGTTCACCAGAAGCAATGGGGTCCCAGAGTTTGGCACAAGGTCTCAATAGCTTTGAAGGAACTGTGGGGAAAGGCTCCCCCAAGCAATTTACATGATCATGAGGATGATGTATATAGGCCCTTATCATTGCATGTTCCATTCCATACAAACTTGGGAGAAATGAACACTGATGTACCAGTAAGGCAAATGAGGTTCCTTCCTGACTCAGATGTGCTTTTGACTACAGAAATGATCACATTCACTCAATCACTTGATGGCTCTGATTCTCAGATGAATCTTCAGCTGCGCAATGGTAATAACCATGCCCACCAGGTCTACTCCTGGGCCTACAGCACAATCGTAAGTCCATGAGATAATAGCTGTGAAAGTGTTCATCATAGTAATTACTAATATGTATTGAACATTTACCACAGGCAAAGCATCCCTAGGATGATTCTATATAGCACAATCAAAGCCATTCATGCAGGGGCTGGAGTGGTGGCTCAACACTTACAGCACTTGCCTGGCATGTGCAATGACCCCAGTACCACATACACAACTAAGTACCAGAAAAACAGAACCCAGATGAAAAAATAAAGTTGATTCTCTTTTTCTCTCTCTCTATCTCTTAAAAAAAAAAAAGATGTTCATTCATTCTGCTTCAAATCTCAAAGACAATTTTGTTAGAGGCAATAATAACCTTGGAGATATCTTTCCTGATCTATCAATCTAAAACGGGCCTCTTCAGTGGTACATACCTATAATTCCAACTCAGGAGGCTGAGGCAAGAGGATTGTGAATTCAAGGTCAGGCTGGTCAACTTAGTGAGGCATTGTCTCCAAACAAAAATAAATAAATAAAATATCTGGGAATGTAGCTCAGTGTAGGAGACCCTTGGGTCTAATCCCTAATAGCAAAAATAAAATATAATAGGCCTCTTCTGCCAGTCTCTCATAGCAATCATTCTTTCTGTTCTGTTCTTAACCCTTGAAACATATACTATATAGAGACAATTTGTATTAAGGTTTTGGCTTATTTAATCTTCCATCAGATTGTAAACTCCATGAGGCAGAATCCATGTGTGTTTTGTTCACTCAGTTTCTTAACCTGAACTGTGTCAAGGGCTCAATAGATATTGGAATGTTATCTGTCTGCCTTGTAGGGGTAAAAGTATTCAGGGGTACCATACCGTGGCAGATGAATCATCTATATTTTTAAATAAGAGACTGCCTAAATTATTGCCTTTCATTCTAATTATTCCATACAGCACAGACAGGGCCATAAAGAGGCCTATTTATTTAAGACTACACTACTGGGGAATCAAATTCATGCTTCCAGATTTTGTTAATAATGTTATTTACTACTAACACATCTCACTTTTATATATTGCAATGCATAATATTAGTTCTCTTAGAATCAACATTAGATATGAACAGCCTCTTTCATTCATTTAACGCAGATTAATCAAGTGCCCAGTGTGTAGCAGGCACCATGTTGGTTCCTGAATAATATTTACAGAAAGAATTATTAAGGAAGATGTAGCAACAAATCCCATCAATATGTACAACTATAACGCACCAACAAAAATGTGGGGAAAAATTATTAAGCTTTATTCTTTGAGTTTTAGATAACAGTCTGAGCACCAATACTATAAAACTCATACCCTTCACTCCTACCCTGTTCTCATTCATTGATAAGAGCACAAGTTAGCATCTTTCCATAGAAGGCTCACAGCTGTAATAGAAGATCTAGCTAGCACTGGAGGCAGCAGGCTTGAGCATGGTCCTACTTCCTGCACTGGTTCTATGAGCTAAATGCTCAAGGCATTTGTCCCTTCCTGACCCCAGATTCCTCAGTTAAAAGTGGAGAATTGGGGACTGGAGCAGTGGCTCAGCAGTTACGGCGCTTGCCTGGCATGCGCAAGTACGGGAGTTCAAACACCAGCACCACGTACACAACGAAGTCTCAGAGCAGTGAAAGTCATGTGAAAAACTAAAATAAAAATTGATTCTCTTTGTCTCTCTCTCACTGTCCCCTCTTTCTTTAAAAAAATAAAAAATAAAAGTGGAGAATTGGGCGTAGACGCTCTCTCAGGCTTTCTTGCCTCTGCGTCTGTGTCTAAATCCCCAGTCTGCTTTATTCAGCATTGCAAGTTTGCTGCAAGGCAAGAAAGCGCAGTCCATCACAGACAGCAAAATAAGGGGCAGCATCAGCACCCCACACCAGGCTGTTAACCCTGGGTATCCCAGGGGAGTAGGAAGAGTCAAATAATAATAATAATATCATTACAATAAAAAGATAAAAGATTATGCCACAAAATGAAAAACACACATGCTATCATGTTAAAGTGTGTAATATAAAATTCCATTGATTCCAATACTACAAAATAGTAAAAATTTTACAAAACAAAATAGTGAAAATTTTGCATAGATTATCAGGCAGATAGGATATAGCCAGGCTAATTTAAACAAAAACATTTTAATAAGGGAATATTGGAAAATTCATTGACATGTGCAAGGATTTACAGAACCAAGATTGCAGGCACCTAAAAGCTATCCTAATTCACACAGAGAGTGGTTTGCTCTGGCACTGACAATGAACATTCCCTCTGTCACTCCATTGTTGCCTCTGAAAATCCTTCTTCTTAAAACTGCCAGTGATGCCACAGTTTACAATCTGATGGAGGATTAAACAAGCCAAATCCTTAGGTCTATAATAGTTATGGTAGTAACCTGTGATTAACTGAGCCAAGGCACATGGCTGAGCCCCAGATGTAAAGAAGGTAGAGAAAGGCAGATGCTGACCACTCAGTTTCTATAGTGACATGCACAGCCCGTTTCATAAAGTGGGGAAAAGACAAGAAAAAGAAGGGAGCTCCAAGGCAAGGTGGCCTTCAAGAATAATGCACAGAAGTGTGGAGACTCCTCAAAAAATTAGGGTTGGATCCACCATATGACCCAGCTATCCATCTTCTGGAGTTTATCCCAGAGGAGTTAGAATCAGCACATTACAGCGACACAGCAAAATCTATGTTCATAGCAGCCCAATTTACAATATTTGAATTATGGAACAAACCCAGATGCCCCTCACTGGATGAGTAGATCCAAAATCTCTGGTACACACACACACACACACACACACACACACATGTATATGTGTATACACACACACACACACACACACATGTATATGTGTATATACACACACACACACACAATGGAGTTCTACTTAGCTATTCGAAGCAATGATATTGTATTCATTGAAGGTAAATGGATGGCAATGGAAGAAATCATGCTGAGCGAAGTTAGCCAAACCCAGAGAGTCAAGGGCCAAATGTTTTCCCTCATTTGTGGAGGCTAGAACTAAACCCAGGCTTGGGAGTAACGTAGACAAACTCATGTACTAGATCCATAGAACAAAAATGCAAAATGTTAGTATTTATGAGATACAGTTGCAACATACTTCATAAGATATTTGAAAAGCTATGCTGCATACCTGTACAAAACATAAATGTTTAATTCTATTGTCAAATATTTCTTTTTTTATTTTTATTTGTTGAGAGAGAGAGAGAATCAATTTTTATTGAGTATTTCTCATGGCTTTTTTTGCTCTGACACTTAGTTATGTACATGGGTGCTGGTGTTTGAACCCGTGTACTTGCGCATGCCGGGCAAGCACCATAACCACCAAGTCACCACTCCAGCCCCAAATATTTCTTTTTTAAAGAGAGAGAAAGACAGTGAGAGAGAGAGAGAGAGATGGAGAAAATCAATTTTTATTTAGTCTTTCATGTAGCTTTCGTTACTCTGACACTTAATTGTGTACATGGGTGCTCGGGTTTGAACCTGTGTACTCATGAATGCAAGGCAAGCACCGAAACCACTGAGCCACAGCTCCAGCCCATTGTCAAATATTTTTCAGAGTAAAGAGGGATGATAGGAAGGGAGGAGAAGGGGAAATGTTGGAACTGAGATAAAGCAAGTATATTCCAAGCAATTACAAGTGTCACTGTATATACTATGGTCATATATTTTTTTTAAAAATGTTCTTCATAGTTATAAGAATTATGTCACTGTATTTGGGTTTTTTTAGGAACAATATAGGACCCAGAAGAAAGGCAAGGGATTGAGGGATGGGAGGAGGGAGGTAGAGGGGTGCAGGGGGAGGGTAGTGAACAAATTGTATTGCTGATTTGTGTGCATCTAGGAATATGTGACAACTAATCTCATCATTATGTAAAACTATAATCCATTAATAAAAAATAAATTAAAAAAAGAATAACACAAGAGAGGCTGGGCATGGTGGGCCCATTAAAATTAATTAATTTTAATTTTAAAAATATTTGAGGCTAGCTTGGTTAACAGTGAGATCTGTCTCAAAAAACAAAAAGTGCTGGGGCTGTTACTCAGGGGTAGAGTGTCCCTAGATTCAATCCCCAATACCAGATAATAATAATCATCACCACCACCACCACCATCATCATCATCATTCATAAAATTACATAAGCATAAGGAGAAGGTCACAGAGACTACTTGATGAGAATGAGGCATAAATTTGCCTTATTTTCCTGTTTTTTTTTCTATTACTATTTGCAATAAAGTCATTTTAAAAAATATTTAAAATGAAAGAAAAAGAAAAAATAACAATCAAAAATGCCAGTTGTATGCTCCCATTTGAGCCCCAGCACCTGGTACACAGCAGGCACATGGTCTGGTTGCCCAGTGCAGGCTTCAGACTGGAGGACCAGACAGGCACAGAATCTTGGTCTATTCAAAAAACTTCTGTCAGAGTCTGGTAACAGAGTTATGGAAATTACAACAAGGTGACAGAAAGGACAGGGAATTGGGAAATCATGGCAAATATTTTCTCCATGCTCTCAAATACCGAAAGTTCACAGAAATGGATCACTTCCATCATGAAACAATAGGAAACCAGCCCAAGGGACTTGCAACAGCTCACTGTGTGTGCTCTGAGTGGCCTTTCCAGGAATGAGCAGGTGCTTCCTGGAACACAAAAATGCCAGCTCTATTGCCCTGGGTCAGTATTCTTGGGACCTGGGAGACAAACTCCATTAACTTTTTCTCTGGGTTTTTCTAGGCCAAACAGAGCTTCTGGTCAACTCTTTTCAATTCCAGCAAGTTTACTTCCTTAGTGACCTCCAGACACAACACTGCTTCTTCTAGAAGTTTCCCCATTTGGAAATGATCTTTAGAATCATCTGAACAAAAACATTTTCTTCCCATATTTTTATTAGTGCCTTATAATAATACACAATAGTGGTATTTGTTGTTATATATTCATACATGCACGTAATATAACAATATAAGTTGGTCAATATTATTCCCCAATATCTTGCCATCACCTCTTCTCTTCCTTTCCCTTGGTCCCTTTCCTTTACTCCACTTGTCTCCCCATTTTCATGAAATTTCCCCACCACCACCTTCCCCCGTCCCTTTCTAGTTTCCATATATGACAGAAAGCATTCACACAACCCTTGACTTTCCAAGTTTGGCTTATTTTGTTTAACATAGTGCCCTACAACTTTGATTCCTCAGACAAGGGTCTCATATCCAGAATCTATAAAATACTCAAAAATGTCAGCTACAAAAACACCAACAGCCCAATTGATAAATGGGCCAAAGAGCTAAATAGAGACTTCTCACCAGAGGACATTGATCAAGCCAATGAATACATGAGAAAGTGCTCTAAATCATTAGTAATCAGAGAAATGCAAATG
>PVKS010045475.1:0-13776 GCA_004027875.1 Aplodontia rufa
TGGAGATCTCATGTACAACGTGAGGAGTCTTGGTAATAAAATTGTACTGGTTATGACTTCCTTCTGCATGAGTAGATTGTAACTGCTCTTGCACACACGTGCGCACACACACGCACACAGGATAACTGCGGGATGATGGGTGGTTAATCTGCCTCCTGTGCTAACCCTTTCGGTACCTTTACGCCTTTCGCAGTACCACGTCGTTTCCATGCTCAGCAGAAGTTATTCATTTGAATTCATTAGCAAGCCAGGGAAAGGGAACCAGAGCCTGAATTCTAAATGGATCCACATCTCAGCTTGGGTCTTTTCCAGGATGGACACAGGGAGCCCTTTGGGTGCTGGAAATGCATTCTGTGCTTTTGAGTGACAGTTACTTGAGTGTGTGACACTTAGAATCCTTGTGCTTAGCTGTGCCTTTGGTACCTCAAAAAAAAAAAAAAAAAGAAAGGCAGCCAGTGGGAGGAAGCGCCCCTGGGCTTTCTTGGGACTAATGGGGGGACCAAGGATGGGACTCATGCCCGCTATTGAGGCTGGTCCTGACCGCAGGTAGATGGTGGCTGCAGTGGCACCTGCGGGGGCCTGATGAGGAGCGGGAGATGAGGTCCAGGATCCCAGGGGCTCTGGAGGCTCCATGCCCCAGGGATGGGCGGATGCCTGAGATGCCGCTGATTAGGGAATCCAGAAGCGCAGAGCAGGTCATGGGGCCGAGGCCGCAGGGGCTGAGGCTGGCCGTGAGGTGGAGTCCAGGATGCTGGTGGGATGCTGGGCATCACAGTCACTTCTGATGGCAACAGAAGGCACACAGAAGCTGCTTTTCCTTACGTTCTTTATCTCATACGGTAATTATGAATATTAGTTTCGTGTTTTCGCACATTTCTGACTCACTCGCTTGGGGTCCACGTGAGAAGCCACGGTGGCGGTGGCGCAGCTGGAGTTCAGCGTCGGAGAAGCCTGGGAGCTGGGTGCTCATGAGTGGGGGCCCGGATGTGGCGGCTTACAGGCCCCTGGCCAGGACAGGATGTGGCTCCTGCTCCCTCTGCCCCCTTCTGCCACCCTGGGGTCCCATTCTGACTGAGGGCCTGCAGGAGGCCTGCAGTTCCAGGAAAATCTCTCCCAGTCTCCAGCTGACTTGTAAGCTCCTCCTTGGCCCCGAGCTTCTCTTCCTCTAGAGAAAATAATGTGAACTGGGACTGTGTCTGGGGCCAGTTGAGGACAGGAACCCTGAGGCCCCGGGGAGGGTGATTCACAGTTTTTCGTCTTGCTGCAGGGAGGCTGGTTCAGAGCGGTCAGTGACCAGCTGGGAAGCCCGGCTGGCTCTGGTTGAGGCTGCAGTGTTAATGATTGCTGAAGCTGTCATCCGTTCAAGGCAGGGCGCTTGCAGCTGCATCACACTGCACTGACCACTTCCTGTGCCGCCTGAGGCCCTGAGGGCACAGGCCGAGCACCGGAAACTGGCCTCTGGTCAGGTGGGCTCCCCGAGATGGACTTTCCCAGTGACAGGTGGGAGAAAGGACCTCTTCCCAGGACGTGAAAGGGGAAGCAAGACCAGCTTTCAAATTCGGTTTTGTGTGAGGTTGCCTAACCTCCCTTGAGCTTCTGTTCCCATGTCTATCAACAGTGAGGCACACATGGACTTCCGGGTCCCTTGAAGCTCTGAGTCAGGACATTGTTCAGCAATCATTAAACATTTCCCCAAGGAGTCGTAGAATGCAGTAGTGAAGAGCAGCTGGGTCCTTCGTTGGCTTGTGGAAATAATTATTAAAAGCAATGGCAATTCAACAGACCAACCATAGTATAGCTGTGCAGTAGAATACTACTTAGCAATGAAAAAGGAGCACACTTGATGAATGCAGTTATTTGGATATATCTCAGAAACGGAGTGAAAACATCCATCACAAAAAGTGACACTGTGGTCCTCTGACATTTGGAAAGGACAAGACTCTAGTGATGGAAAACAGAGCACCAGCCACCAGGTTTGGGGTAAGGGGAGAATTTAAGTATAAAGGAGTGGCACAAAAACGTATTGGGGGATGTGTGTCCTCCTTTTGGTGGAGGTCGCACAGGTGTGAGGAATGATACAATCAAATAGTGGCACAGCTCAGTTTTGCCATATGGCAGTTTCACACATTGACAGGAGGACGGCAGTGACAGCCAGCTGTCATGAGGTGCATACAGCGCTAAGAATACTGTGTCACCGCCTTTGACGTAGCATCTCACTTAATCCTCACCATCTTCCTATGAGGTGGGTGCTATGGTGATCCCTTTTTGTGGACAAGGACAGTAAGACTGATTTGAAGCCTAGCAGAGGAGCCCCTCCTTCACTCCGTGGCTCCATTCTTCAGCAGGACGTGAGCAAGAGTGGTGGGTGTCCTACAAAGGGATGGCTTGGCTCCTTCCTGAAGGGTCACTGCGGTCACCTGCACACCTCCAGAGACAGAGGCGTAGGTGGGTCACAGTTTCAGTCGGAGATTTCAGTAGAGAAGACGCAGTGTCCACCTGCGTGTTGGTGGTGGTTTCACGTTTAGGAAGCCCTCTCAGTCAAGGTAGCTCATTTGAGAATCCCGTGCCTCTGTGGGGTTCCATCATGCATTATCGTCAGGGTTGAGATGAGGAGGCAGAAGTTCCAAGAGGTTTGGACCTAGAGTTGCGGAGTTGGATAAAACCCACCTTAAGTGTCCTAACCCTCTTCCCTCCCTGCCCTACCACCTCAAGACTCGGTGGCTTCAAGCAGTGGCAGTTGGATGCCTGGGCTTGGGCTTAGCTGGTTCTTGTGCTCCCTCTGCTCTGGCCAGGGCTGCAGTCATGGGGCCGTGATTGGACTGGACCAGCCAGGGTCACAGTTGGTACTGGCTCTCAGCAGTGACGTGATTTCCCCTGTGGTGTGGGCTTCCTAGAGAATGGTGGATGGGTTCTCAGAGTAGAGCTTCAAGAAATAGGGAAGCGGAAGCAAAGGCCTGGGTTTGGAATTCCTAGAATGTCCCAGCTGCCACATCAGGGCTGATCAAAGCCAGTCCTGAGACCAACCCCGGTTTCAAACTTTCAGGTAGAAAACTTGAACCTGGTTGTGCAGGGAGACGCAGATATGAGGAGGGACTCTGGGGCCGCCACTGGGAACTGGATCCCTTGTTCCCAAGGGGGAAGGGAGCCTCTTAGGATGGGTGGAACGCCTATCATGGGTCCGTCTGTTCATATCTCTGGAACTGAGGACATTGGTTTTCCTCGGGAGTTCAAGTCCCCCTTTTGGATGGTGTGTGAAAATTCAGTCCTGTCTGATGGAGGTCACTGCGGACCACGGCTCTTCAGACATTTTGAATCTCATTGCCCAGAACCTGAAGGACCCTATTTATGGGAAATATAAAATAACCGGGCAGCAGGGTTTGCTCAGCCCCCTCCTGGAGCCTGCTTCCTGCTGAAACCCGGTCATCTCGGTCCTCATCGCCCGGCGGCCACATTTTCCCAGTCTAATGCTGGGCTCCTAGGGACAGCGTCCCCAAGGCCTCCAGCATCTTCTCTCTGTCCCTGCCCCTCTGATGGAGGTCACGTGGGAGGGCGGATCTAACCTCCGAAACCCTCCTACCAGGGGCTGTCAGAACAACCCAGGTTCCACGCTCAGCCCTCTGCTTGGAGGAGCCCTTGGTTTCTCTGGCAATGGGGACACAGTTGTCAGGCAGTGGGATGAAGCTCATCTCAGAGCTCTTCCTGACTCTGTCCCCACTCTGGTGCCACCCCCTTCCTGCCAGCCCCCAGAAGAAATATTTCCTTTCTGCTTGATGTTTTGTAGCAAGTGGGAAACTATAAAATAAGCATTTGCTTATGAATTAATTTTTGGCACACAAGGGGCTCAGCAAGCCTCTCAACGCTTTATATCCGTCCTTCGAGTCCCTGCCAATTTCTCTGTTCCTTCCTCCTAGGATGTTCCACCAGCACCCGGGGGAAGTTCCCTCTGCTTCCTCTTCCCTGCAGGAGGACAGTGCTGTCCTTACCTGGAACGCAGAGCGGGGGAGTCTGACTTTGCACATATGTGGCTTTGTTTTTCCCCTATTTTAAAGCAAATGCAGATGTTGGAACATGCGTGTGCCAACATGTCTGTAGAGAACCTCAGCAAACCGAGGAATACATATTTTTAACATTTTTTCTTGGACGACTTGCTTCCGGTTTATGGAAACCCAGTGAGTCTGCTATATCAAATGGCTGCCCACAGCGACTTCTCTGCCAAGGGCTAAGCTTCAGACACACCCCAAAAGAGATTTCCTTTCTGCACGTACGCAACTCAGACGGAAAATGCGAGAGGCTCCCCTGCAGGAAACTGGCCTGCAACTTTAGCCCTGAGAGAGGGAGTCTACGTTCTGGGCCTTTCCCCCACCACTCTGAGGCTGGCTCAAGACGTCAGCCCCAGAGCCAGTCTTAGCTGTGACATCTGGCACCCGCTTCCAAGAGAATCATGGCAGAGCCCGGCGTGGGAGGAACACGTTGGTTTGGCTGCCTCTGACCCGACTGAGCAGAGAGACGAGGGTGGAGGGGGGGCTAGATTGGCCTCTGCTGGCAACGGAAGAGCAGCTTGCGAGGAGATCGGCCTTGGTTTGACAGGGCGGTCACCCTGAGGAGGAGGAGAAGATTGGTGTGTGAGCAAGTTACGTAAATGGGTGTTGTTTTTGGCAGGGAAATCAGAAATGAGTCACTGTGAGTGGTGTTTTCTAACCTCAGGTTTTATCCATGTGGGAAAGGAGTTGGCCCGCAGGGAAGTCAGGGTAGCTGTCTTCCCAGCATGCGGGGGCTTGGAGCTGTTGGCAGCACAGAGAGAGAGAGGCAGCTGGCCTTCCCCCACAGCCTCCCCTGGAGGCTGTGCCCCTCGACAGAAGCCAAGAGGGCTCTGGATAGTGAAGCTGCCCCAGGAGGGGACAGGGGCCCTGCTTTGGGTGCTGGCCCTCCTTGGACGACTGGCAGTGTGAAGCTTGGGAGTCTGGGAGAGACCCCCGGGAGGACCTTGACCTCCCAGAACAGGGCCCTTCCCTGGAATCCTGACTTTGCTCTGACAGCGTTGAAGGACCTTGGCTTTTCTCAGGCCCCTTTTGAAACTCAATTTCTCCTCTGTAAAAGGAGGGTTAGGAAAACCTGGTCCTTAGCTGGGCACAGTGGTGCTCACCTGTAATCCCAGTACCTCAGGAGGCTGAGGCAAGAGGATCACGAATTCAAAGCCAGCCTCAGCAACTTACCAAGGCTGTAAGCCACTTGATGAGACCTTGTCTCAAAATAAAAAGGGGCTGGGGATGTGGCTTAGTGGCTAAGTGTCCCTGGGCTCAATCCCAGGTACAAAAAAAAAAAAAAACCCTGCTCCTGCTCCTTCTGTCAGGGTGGTGCTTATTGTTGAGAGGAATAAAGGAAGGACGTAGGGGTAGAGTAAATGGCCCAGGGGACGCTGCAGGGTGGCTGCTTCTGGTACCGCTTTCGCACAGTGGCAAGACTGGGGTCCTGCTCTCTGCCCTGGTCCCCCCACAGGTCTCAGGGCAAACCCCTTTCTGCCAGGTTCCTCTCTTGGGCAGCAGGCTGGTGACAACACTTGCCTCAGGGAGCTCCTGGGACCAGGGAGCAGGTGATTCCCAGAAGGCTTCTCCCGTGGGCCCTGCCGCCTGCAGCGCTCCCAGAATGCAGGGTGCTTATGTTTATTGAAGGATGTGATTTCGTGATTTGAAGACGGGCTTTCTTCATGACATTTGTTTTCTGTCAGATTCTACATCTGATTTTCTTTTTGCATTTGCAAAGTGGCTTATCCTCTCCTGGACCTCTGGGATGCTATCTTTTCTGTTCTCACACTCCTGATTCCTAAATCCCTCCGGTTGTCTGTGTATTTAAGACAATTTTTAGAGCTCCAGAAGGTTTGGAAATTTGATCGTCCTTGGTGCAGATTGTTAGGCCGGCGTTCGCTGCGGATGAGGCAGAAAGCAGAAGGACAATCGGTGGCTTCTTTGTGGTTCACGGTGCTTCCCTTTCCTGCTCTGGACATAAGCCCTTTACCATCCTCTCCATCCCCAGGAAACTGGAACAGGAGGCATTTAGGATTTTTGCTCTGCTCCAAATTCTAAAAGTTGTTACCATGCTGGGCCTCATCAGTCTTGAGCAAACTCAGCTGCAAAGACAAGTGGCCCCTCCCACAGCCTTGCCCCAGTTGTCCTTTGTGCCACTCGCGAAGGGACAGCAGACACAGATGTGCATGAACCTGCTGGCCCCTGGTTCTGCATTCTGAGCCAAGACGTTACTGCCAGCCGCATTCCTGTGTGGCACCTTCCCAGCTGGGATAGAAGGAGCCGGGCCCCGTTGTCCCTCTGAGGTAGACGGAGGCCAACCGGCTTGTGCTTCTTCTGGAGCTAGGCCTCTAGATTATTCTCGTCCTTCCTGAGTGACAAAGTCAACAATATGAGCTGGAGTGGACATAGATGTGCGTCTGCTCTTCTGGCTTCTGAGACAACTGTGGTTTCTGGGAGGACGGGATGAGGATAATTTCTTTCTGTTGTTCCAGGGATTGAACCCAGGAACACGTAACCACTGAGCAGCATCCCCAACCCTTTATTTTGAGACAGGGTCTCATGAAGTTGCTTATGGCCTTGCTAAATTGCTGAGGCTGGCTTTGAACTGTGATCCTCCAGCCTCAGCCTCCCGAGCCTCTGGGATTACAGGTGTGGGTCACCACACCCAGCAAGGAGGAGATCTTTGAAAGCAGAATCTTCCTGCCTTGCTGGGAAACCTGTAATCAGGAATGAGTTTCTAAGAGGGGATGTCCCCAAAAGTGGCCTCCAATTTTCTGTGGTCTCCAAAATTTAAATAAGTAGCAGGAAAAAAAAAGTCTGTTGCAAACTGAGCTGTCGTTTCCTTTCCTGCGACTGGATCCACAGCGGGTCTAGACTGTCCTCCTTTCTTTCTTGTCCTGCAGGTTCAGCTAGAGCTCTGTGTCCCTCCTAACTTTTGCTGATGACGTCTGAGTGTGGTGCCTTTTGGGAACTGCCCAGCTGACCCCTCTCTCCTCCCTCGTCCAGGCGTAGGCAGCGATGGCTGCAGGGTCAATCCAGCCCGCAGACCGAGTTGTATGAAGTTTTATACCGAACTTTAGTGTTATCCACAGCTGCATTCAGCAGAGTTGGGCCCTTGCGACAGAAACCACGTGGCCCGTGACGTTCGCCAGCCCCTGGATTCGCTTAATCTTTGTTATTTCAATACTAAGCAGTTTAAGGGAGAGAATGGTGGCTTTTACCCCTTTGTTCTTGCTCTTCCCCACCTTTTAGGATGGCAATTTTGGCCACTTACGAATAAGTAGAAATTCATGGAAAGAGAAGTCTCCTCTTTTTCCCTGTTTTTGGAGGGGGTGAGTAGGACAGATCAGATTCATTTTAGTGAACCAGTTCCTCGCTGTCCCTTCATGGTGTCCCCCACCCCTGCTCAGCACCTTTCGACACAGGCTGGGTGGCAGGGCAGGGCTGTCATCCTTGGGGAACTGCATACGTGGTTTGAGAGTACAGATACCTGAGATTCCAGGGATGTGATACGTGAGCCCTCTGCACCGTCCCAAGGGCACCTCATTTTAAGGTTAGTCACTTCCTGGTGGCCTCACGGTCTATTTCTGAGCCTCTGCGAAGGTTATCTCAGTGCTTAACGCTGGACTCCCTGAGGCACAGGTCCTTAAAATCCCTGAAATGTGGGAATCTCATCTGCAGCCCGCTCGGCTTGCTTCTGCATATTTCCTTAATGACCTCATTTGCTCCTGAGGCTTCCAGATAGCGTTCCCAAAGCTGCAGCTCGCCGCCCCACGTCCCTTCCACTTTCTGGACGTCTGTTGAATCCCTGTTGGGCGTCTCCACCTGTGAATTTGAAGTTGGCGTGACCCCAGGGATGCCACCGCGTCCTTCTCGGCTCATCTCCACTCTTGGGTGCCTTGTCTTCCCAAGCTAGCTACTTTGAAGGCACAGGCCTCCTTCCTCTCTTGCTGCTCTGCAGGAACTAATTCTACACCTTCACTGCCTTCTGTGTGACAGCCCGTGTTCAGTTAGGACAGAATGAGACAGCGCATCAGCACTGGGTAGCAAATAACGTGCCCCTGGTAGCCCAATGGGGGATGGAGGAGCTGGAGTAGAAATGAGACCCACAGATTCCAAGCCCATCCTCTAGGCCACCGTGCTGTGTCACCTAGAGGACTGGGACAGCCTCTCACAGCCCCACTGCCTCTGGGCATCCCTCTCCTATCCTGTTATGGCTGACGGGAAGCCTGACCACCTCGTTCTCTGTCTGAATAACTTCCCACAGCCACCTTGATGAAATCCGCTGGCATCCTGCAGGACCTGGCACCGCCTGGGTCCCTGCACTTACTCCCACACGCTGTCTTACGCTGCACTCACATGTCTGCCAAACCCAGGCTAGCCCTGCGCTCAGGCGCCTCTGCCCCATGTGAGACGTGCCTGACTTCCTGCTGCCTGGCAGGCTCCCCGAGCCCTGGTTAAAACTCTCTGCTGGTCCCCCGAGGCAGAGGGAGTGGTCTCCACCTCTGGGCAGTGTTGTATTTTGTACAGCGGTGGTGGCATCTGCACTGGGGATTGGCAGTTGGACCACAGCTGGATCAAGTCTGTCTCCATCACCAGGTGCCCTGGGGAAGTCTGCATTAGAACTGGATGAAGGGCACTCAGCCAGTTCTGACGAAACAACATGCTCTTCCTACCGTGTCGCTTCTTCCGGGAACCCAGTCAGATCGTATGCAGAGCGCTGGGTCCAGGATGGCTCGCGAACAACAGCTCTGGTTTCTCTGTTGTTCATCTTCCCAGCCCCGCTCAGCCACGACTACTTCCTTCCAGAATTGCAGCTCCAGCTGATGCCCTGGCGCATGGGCTTTGGTGGGGGCTCAGTGAATGTAACCTGAAGGAGGAGACATCCCAACCCTACGTGGTCAGTGGTCTGTGGCCCTCCGGCCCTTCCCGAATGTCTGCAGGAAGGCGTGTTGGTCATGGTTGTTACCATTTTAACTGGGAACTTCTTCTGGGTGGGAGGGAGTTGGTTAATCTAAGTGCAGGGAAAATAAACATATGGTGTCCATTTGGAGAGACCCTTGTGATGTCAGAGACACGTCCCTGGGCTTATTTCCTCTTCTGTTCTTCCTGGAAAATCATAATGCCAGGTACCAGGACCTGAGTCCTCCTGTGCCGGGAGTCAGCTAAGTGCCCTCTCTGCCTGGGTTCAGCTTGTCTTCCGAGTGGTCCGTTGTGGTAGGTGCCCGTTGGGCCCATTTCTGCTGATGAGATCACAGGATCTGCGAGGTCAAGCTATTTGCTAGCTGGAAGTCACAGAGCTAGCTGGAAGTCGCCTCGGGCTTGTTTCCTGCTGGAGCCTGTGTTCTGACCCCTGCACCGTGTTGATTTCCTATCATTGAAGACACCACCGATTTCCCAGGCACTGGTGGACCCTGTTCAAGGACCTTGCTTCTGTTTCCCTGGCAAAGTGACATCTATGGCTTGCGACGTTGCGTCTTGGGTGGTGGTGGGCTGTCTTTGGAGGGTGCTCTGCCCCTCCCAATCCATCAGATACTTTGGGTGACCCGTGGGCTTGCTTTGTTTTTAACCTGGCTGTGAATGATAGAGGAGGAAGCTGACTTCTCCCCTTCAGACCAGGTGGCTCTCGGTTGCCACATAAAAATTATATGTACCATTTGTGCCGCTTCCCCTCCCACAAGGTCCGGGTTCCGGGTCTATGAAAGTTAATGAGAAGACTCCCCTGTGTAACTTCCGCTACGTGGAGCTTGAGGGCAGCTCATTTAATGAGCCCACTTGTGTGAAGAGTTAGATTATATTACCAACAAGTTTTGTTTTTTATTTGCATCTAAAGAAACATATGTTCATTGACGTGTGGGGCTCATGAGATCTGAGCATTTGCCCGTTCTGCACTGAGATGCTAAATGCACCACATTCTCCCCAAGCCCAAGTCTTCACTGGTTGAAGAATGTTCATGTTTGGGGCCAGGGAAAGGAAGGACGTACTTCCTGTCTCTAACTTATGCCCAGAACTCTACGTGCTGCTGGTATGTACTTCAGCTGAGCCACATAGGATAGTGCCAATTCCAGACGAGGAAACCGAGTCTCAGAAGAGCTGTGTCTTATCCATAGTCACCCAGTTGCTGAGCTGGGATTTGAACACAAGTCTGGCTCCCTCAAAAATCTCGGGATCATCTCTCATGCTGCACAACCTTCCAGTATTGGGTGCGATGCCAGGACCCCCGCCTGTGGTCTGCGTTCACTTTGGTGCCCTCTTGCTGGGGATCAGAATCTTTCTTGTCATTAAGATGGATCTGAGAGGCAATTTGGTCCTTGTTAGAAATCCAATGAAGGTTTTTATTTTTATTTTTTTCCTCCATGCCAGGGATTGAACCCAGGGGCACTTAACCACTGAGCCACATCCCTGGCCCTCTTTATATGATTTTTTTTTTTAATTTAAGATAGGACAGTGAGAGAGAGAGAATATCAGTTTTTATTGAGTTTTTTCACATGGCTTCCATTGCTCTGACACTCAGTTGTGTACATGGGTGCTGGGGTTTGAACCCAGGTACTTGTGCATGCCAGGCAAGCACCGTATCCACTGAGCCACTGCTCCAGCCCTCTTTATATGTTTTTTTGCATTTTGAGATAGGGTCTTGCTAAGTTGTGTAGAACCTCACTCACCAAGTTGCTGAGGCTGGCCTTGAACTTGCAATCCTCCTGCCTCATCCTCCTAGCTGCTGGGACTACAGCGTGCACCACCCTGCCTGGCTATCCAATGAATTTTAAGGGTACATTTGTGAACCCACCCAGAGGAAGCTTCCTCCTTATGAGCAGCTTCCTCTGGTCAGAGGTGAACTTGCCTAAGCCATAAGAAAGGTTCTTGCCCAGTTAGTTTCTTTGGGTCTTCTGGAATTCATCTTGGGGTGGGGAGCGGGAAAGCTGGGGTGCACCGCAGATGGCTGTTCAGACCCCTCTTCTCCTCCCAGCTAGTGGATGCCTGCGTGAGTTGTATGCCTGTGTCATATTTACAAGAGGAAGTGTTCCATTTAATTTTATTTTCACACCAAAAGCCCGAGTGTTGAGAGAACATGGTGTTTTAACACTCCCTCTGTTACCGCTGCAGAGCGGAGGTTGTATATTGTCACATAGTTTTCGGAGTACATTTCTACATTTGTTACCTGGCAACGTTGCTCTGTCGGCACATGAAGATGCGGTGGTTCCTGCCAGATCCTTGCTGCTCAGGCTCCAGAAGGGAGAACGTGTGTTCCCTGCGGGATTTAGAACAGGAGAGGGCACAGGTGTGGTGCCCAGTTGAGATGGGCTCGTGTGCTTCGAGGACATGACCTCAGACCAGGGCTGGACAGCGGGTCCAGCCTCTTGTCCTGTCTCGGCACCGCCTCCCTTGAATTCTGCGTCTGCTTGCGCACGTGTTAGAAGAGGGTTTGTAATTAGGTAACTCTGAATACTTTTTGCTGATTTCTTCTTCTTTTTTCTTTGTGGTGCCGGGGATTAAATCCCGGGCCTCATAGGCAAGCGCTCTGCACGGAGCTGCATCCTCAGCCCTTTTTGCTAATTTTTTGTCTCCTTAAACTAAAAACACACCAACAATAAGCCCTTGTTCTGGTCATGGTGTGACTCATGTAGACATTTAATACTATAATGGTAAATCACTAACACACAAAGGTGTCTTCCTTTGTTTGGTACCAGGGATTGAACCCAGACGTGCTAAACCACTGATCCACATCCCCAGCCTTTCATGTTTTATTTTAACACAGGTTCTCACTAAGTTGCCTAGGGCCTTGCTAAGCAGCTAAGGCTGGCCTCGAAATTGTAATCCTCCTGCCTTAGCCTCCTGAGCCACTGGGATTACAGGTGTGTGCCATCCCGCCCTGACAGGGTGTCTTTCTGATTGCTCACTTTTGATACTCAGTTCCCTGACTGTATTCACTGTTGTTTTTGACCACCTGCCAGTTCTGATGAGAAAGGATATCCTCTACTATAAATGACAGCCACAGCATTCCTTGCCGAGGCCACCTTCTGAGCTGACTCTAGTCCTGCATAGTATTTTGTTTTACGGATAGATCTGAATGCTGAAGAGGGCCTCCGTGTACTTTGGGGGATCATCATAGCTCCCTCCTCCCGTTCGGCCAATGCCTGGCTACCTACCCCTTGAAGATAGCTCCACCTGAAATCTTTGCATGACAGCTTTTAAAAACTTCCCCCTTGGAGCCACACGTTCCAAAGACTCAAAACAAGCTGACCAAGACCAGGGCGGTGAATTCTCCAGCATCTGCTTGTTAGGGAAGCATTCCTGTGGGGACCGTTTCTGAATAGGTCACAGGCTGGATAAGGAGTCAGTCCTGGGGCTCAGCTGTGCTGATGAGCAGAGGCTGCTCTACCGGGAGGAGGAAGAGAGGGGAGCCTGGCCGGCTTGGGCTGGGTTCCTGGGCCCTGGGTTGGAGCTGAGTCGGTGCTCACCTGTGGCAGCATCAGGAGGTGTTCCCAGTCCACAGGACTCCTGCCTGCCCTGCCTGCTAAGGAAGACCAAGATAACTGTTTCTGCCTGGGGCACCTCCCTTAGAAGACCCAGGATGCTACGTTCATGATTCTTTGCTCTGGGGTACTAGGTCCATACTCCTTTGTTTTCATCACTAAATATTCTGAGAGGAAGCCACATTTCCTTACCTGACTTTTATTTTTTGTTTTTGTTTTTTTTTTTTATAAATAGAGCTAGTGGATTTTTTTAAGACCTTAGGAGGACTTGACCCTGGGGGTTCCTAACCTGGATGACCAGCCCAAGGTCCCCCAACTTGGCTGTTTGCACCCTGCTGTTTAGACTTTTAAGATGCTTCGTCACCAGCCCAGAGCCCTCCCGCAGCCAGCAGAGGCAAAGTGGAGAGAAAAAACCAGGTCAGGCTGCGTGTTTTTGGTGAGCGCAGGAATCAACAAAGAGATGTTATATAACTTCTATTTATATCCTCCTTGCTCACTATCCGCGAGTGGCTGCGCAGGGATTTAATGAGCTCCCTGGTTTGCTCACCTTCCTGAGCTGGTACGAACCAGCCTGTTCTCCAATGCGTCAGTAAAGAATCCGGCTGTGGGTGGGCTGCGGGGTAGGTGGACTGCCCGGTTGCCATGGCATTTTTTAATTCCCCTGCTCTCTCCAGAGTCTCAAGTACCCCTTCCCTGACTCCCTCTCTCCCCCCACCTTCTTTTTTCCTCTTTCCTTTCTCTCTTTTTAATCCAGAAGCTTCCTATTTCTCACACCTACTCATGATTTCTTGGAGCTGCCTCCGGAAACAGAATATTTTTCCTCTCCCTCCAAAGAGCTCCCCCATTGTGTAGCTCAAGGACATCACAAGAGGTTTCAGTCCCCACCCCACCCCCACATAGATTTCCCACCTTCCCCTGTTTGAAAAAAATTCATTCCCTCTGTTAGAGGGGCCTCTCTTTGTAGTCTTCTGTGTCACCTGATGGAAACTCTGGATTGCTCCGGAATCAGGTGGATTCCGTGGCTAGCTAGACAGTCCCATGCCCAAAGGGACCTGGGCTGTTTGTTTGAGAATGTCCTCCTCTGTGATCTTGCCCCAGGCACCGTGTCTCCTCTGGCATAAAATGGAACCACATGAAAACCAGAGACTGGGTTTGTACCTCTGTGACAATTACTGAAGTTTGGTCAACTCCTGTTACCTGAAGCCTGCAGGTTGAAGTTACTCGACCCACTTTAAAAAATAATAATAAAGCGTTGGGTGGACTAGGGGTGTAGCTCAGTG
>PVKS010045477.1:0-13766 GCA_004027875.1 Aplodontia rufa
ACCAAAGTGCAAAGTAGGGTGTGTCAGTACATGGAAAATAAGAGGAAACCAGGGAAATGGTGATTCTTGCTAGACCAACTCAATACTCTTCTTGCTGACAGCAGACCGAGATGATCATTTATTGAGGGGAGTCAGAAGCAAAGGTTAGGGATTTTTTGAAGGGTAAACTGACAGGATTCTGGTTTACACTATACAAAGACAGAGGGAGAAGCCCCAAGTCTGGCCTAGTAGAGGAGAGAACTCAAAGCAGCCTGATTAAAGTTAGGTCAAGGAGAGGGTCTTTGTTATTTACAAGTGGGGTTCCTGGTCCTGATAGCTCTGCTTTTATCTGACATTCTGGTCTTTAGCCTCTTAACAGCTCCCATCCTGTTTGTAAACTGAAGGAGGTGTGTCTCTGTTCTTCAAGCTTTACCAGAAAACTAAAGGAAAAAAAAATTAGGAAGACTCCCATTGAAGGAGGGGAGGGGCTCAGACCCATCTATTTTTATTATTTCCACCTCCAAGGTCTCTGGGGCACAGTTTGAAAACACTGATCAGACAAAATGGTTCCCTGCCTTTCTGGACCTTCTTAGAATTCAGTTTACTATAAATTCTCCTTATAAATAGAGTGGAAACCTCTCCAGTGGAAGCCTGAGAAATGTCTTCCTGGATTTACATAGCTGAGGAATTTCAGAGCATTGTTTGACGTTCATTTATTAGTTGTTTGTGGCCCCAGGCTAAGCTGTAACCAAATCTTCTCTATCCTTATCCTATGTATCACCAGTATTTAAAAGTCTGTCATAGGGTCTGACCTATTGTAGATGATATGTCTCAGTTGAAAAAAATTCTAGAAGAAGAGGTTAGCAGTCATTTTGATTGAAATTTGACATCTGACATTTGATAATAATTGATGAATGTGTTTATTGTCTTAAGATGCCTGTGCAATAAATAGTATGGTGAAAGCAGTCCAGTACATTCACTGGTGAATACATGAAGAAAGCAAAATCAAATTTCTGTAACAGGGATTGTGACACACCACAGAACAGCCCCACCCCTCAGATACTTGGTTTCCATCCACTTGTGGAGGTGAGTCTTCTGCATTTTCCAGAAACCTGTATCAAGTAGGCAGTGGGACAGAGAATGGAGAGTGATTTCATGACCCAAATGAAAGTGAATTAACATCCCAGGGACAATGCTCAGTCAATATTGCATAGGGGTATGTAGGCTGATGCCCCAGCTGCCCCAGGTTTTGGTGGTATCATTTTTATTAGAGCATTATAGTTATACATATAGTAGTTGATTTGACAAAATCATACATGAAGGGAATTTGAGTTCAATCCCCACTCCTTTCTCTCTCCTCCTCCCTCCCCCACTCCTTACTCTGTTGATCTTCCTTTATAGTTCCTTTTTTATTTAGTTTGATTGGTATTTTCTACATATACATAAAGGTAAAATTCCTTTTGGTATATTTAAATATGAATATAGCATGATTTAGTCAAATTCATTCCATATTTCCTCTCCTTTCTCATCCATCCTCCCTCTCTCTCATTCTGTACCTGCTACTCCACTGATCTTGAAATTTGACATTTATGTATTTATGATATCTGGTCCCTTCCCCCACCACCTTCTTTCCATTATTTGGCTCTGGCTTTCACATATGAGAGAAAGCATTTGACCCTTAATTTTCTCAGTCTGGCTTATTCAACCTTCGAGTTTCTGAATTTAACTAATTTCACTTAGCATGACGTTCTCCATTTCTATCCATTTACTAGTAAATGCCATAATTTCATTCTTCTTTATGGCTGAGTAATACTCCATTGTGTATGTATACCACCTTATCTTGATCCATTGATCTATTAATGGGCATTTGGGCTGATTCAATACTTTGGCTATTGTGAATTGTGCTTCTGTAAACACTGATGTGGCTGTGTCACTTCAGTATGCTGGGTCATATAATGGTTCTATTCCTAGTATTTTGAGGAATCTTCATACTGCTTTCCAGAATGGTTCTACTAATTTTCAGTCCCATTTGGTGGCATTATTTTGAGATGCATTCCTCATAGTTTCCTCAAAGGTATTGAGTCTCATTTGCCCATAGCAGCAACAATTTTATTTTCTTTCCTCCTCAATTTCTCTGTACCTCACTTCTGCATTTGTGAGGTAAGTATTACCTCATAAATACTTATCTGCCCTCAAGTCCTTGTTTCAGGGTCTACTTCAGGGAGAACTTAAACTAGCTCTCAATACAGGTACAATTTCATATGCTAAGAATTAAATTAGTGATAGTCTAAATTAAATTAAATGCAAAGCTTTAGAATTTTATAACCACTCTTAATTTTACACATGTGCTATTGTTTCCAGAAGTGTCATTGTGTTCTTGAGCAAGTAAGTGACACAGGGACATAAGTAATTCTACTTTCAAAAGAATTATAAATAGATGTAGCTGTGAATAATTAAAAATTTAAAATTTGCCTTTTTAGATTGTATAGAGTCAGTTTGTGGAGGATTTTTAATTCAGTGAGAGCAAAAATAAGAAATGTCTGTATTTTTTCCAGTTACCTGTTGTCCAACTGAGTCAAAACTTTTTCCCCATATCAGATCCCACCATTATGGTATCTTAGACAGATTTTATAACTCTCATCTTATTTGTGTTTCTGGAAAAACTCATTTCATTTCAGAGAACTATTTCTTCCACATTGAGAGGAGAGGGAATAATCTGTCTTCATGAACACTACCCAAAATTGGTGTAATGTTTCCTTCTTCTGCAGTTTTTCCCTCCCAGTTTTAGTTGGGAGAGAGGGAGGTATTGGTTGGTGATAAGGGTGGTACTGTCCTTGGACCCTTTGGTAGGCCTGAGGGGAGGAGCCTGCCCTCTTACGTTATTGGCTCACCAGAGAGTCAATGAACTTAGAATGCATCTTCAAATTTGGTCCTTAAAATACCATCCCGTCCTGTTGTTGTCTATCTTAAGTATCTTTCTTCCCTTGCAGTTTTCCTTTGCATGTCATTGAACTTTACATTAATGTGCTTTGGATTCCTCCTCCCCCCATCTCATTTTCCCTCTTCCTCTTATATTCTATAGGTATTTTTGTGGTTCTAATGAGGCTTATCTATAAAGCATAGTTATGTAACAGAGTCCTTTTGAAATTAAAGACCCAAAAATGTTTCTCCCTCAGTTTCCTGGTTGTTATTTTCTCCATCTCAATGAAAGCTTAGAAACTTCCCTTTATGCAGCAAGATTTGAAAAACAGGAATTGTGACATATTCTCTGGCCAGCACTGCCTACCTAAATTTACATCTGCATAGTTCCTGCCTTTTGTCCCACTGAACCCCTCTCCTCTTATAAAAACTGTTCCCTAAGCCTCCAGGAAATGGAAATTTGAGACAAAAGATCTGCTTGAATGAACCTACTTTCCTTCTCCAAACTGTCTCTGGAATTTTAGTGGAGCAGTTAAGCAGTAGAACCTTTCAGTCCAGGTAATAATTGTAATAGTCTATTTTAAGCTGATAACAAAATTTCAATCACATACGAAAACTCTATAAAACTCTATTTTTTATTTCTTTCCTGTGTGCTTGATGGAATTGATCTCAGCTTTGCATGTTTTTATGTTCTGTACCCATTTACATATTTTACAGTTATTTTTAGTATTATTGTAAGATTTACACTAGAAAAAGTGGTTTTACCTGCCATTATAACATTAATTGCAGTAGTTCATATTTGCTTATATAGTTGCCTGCACCATGTAGTTTTATAGTTTTTATATTTTTTGTGTTGCTTGTTAGTGTCCTTTTATTTCAATACTTACATTTCTTAAAAGACAGGTCTGTTGGTAATGAACTCACCCTGCTTTTATTTCTTTGGGAATGCCTTTACCTTTCTTCACTTTTGAAGGACAGTTTTTCTATGTATGTTATTCTTGGTTAGTAGTTTTTTGTCTTTTAGTACTTGGAATATACCATACCACTCCCTTCTGGCCTGCAAGGATTTTGCTGATAATCTAATGGGGGCTGCTTCGTACATGCTAAGTCACTTTTTTTTTTTTTTTTTTTTTTTTTTTTTTTTTTTTTTTTTTTTTTTTGCTGCTTTCATAGCACTTCTTGACTTTGGCTTTTGACAATTTGATCATAATACCTCTCAGTGTGGATTTTCTGGGTTTTTCTTATTTGGGATCTTTTGGGTTTCCTGGATTTGGATGCCCATTGCAGATATATATATACACATATGCATATGTGTATATATATCTATGTAAATTTACATATATATAAAAATAAGTTTCCTGCCCCTTTCTCTTTCTTTCTGCCTCTTTTACTGCCAGAAGGTGTAGATTGTTGTGCATAATGATGTCCTATATATCCCTTAAGCTTTATTTGCTATTTTTTCATTTTTACTATTCTGAATAATTTTCAACAACCTGCGTCTGAATTCAGTGATCCTTTCTTTATTCTTAATCTGGTCTGCTGTCAAACTTCTCTAGTGAATTTTTCTGTTATTATATTCTTAAACTTCAATTTTCTGCAAGCGTCTAGAATATCCTGAATATCATCAAAACTCTGAAACAGGTGAAATAGATGCCCTAAAGCAGCATGCATAAAAGTTGTAACATGAGATACATGGTCCATCTTTTTAACTTCCCAAGGAAAAGATAGGCTATGGGATTGTCCTTCTAATCATATAATTTTGTGCTAGGGTAGAGATTATGGTGAAAGAGTGCCTTTAATTCTCCTATTGGCTTTGATGTAACTGGTTTCACATTCTCCCAGGGTTCATTGGTCTCTTAACTAATTTTTGGAAGTTCTCACAAAGGAAATTTGTCGAGACATTATTTTTGATTCAGTGTGTCCACAAGGGAAAGTAGTGTCTAGGATTTCCTATTCTATCATCTTACCTATCTAAATCAAGTCATTTTAATTGTACTACAGAAGATTAAAGTAAATTCAGAATGAAACTCTTTGTTATGGTTTGGATGAAAGTGCCCCCCAAAAGCTCAATATGTGAGACAAGGCAAAGGTTGAGAGTGAAATAACTGTTATGAGAGCATTAACCTAATCAGTGAGTTAGTACCCTGGCAGAGATTAATTGGGTGGTAACTGTAGGCTGGTAGGGCATGCCTGAAGGAGGTGGACCATTGGGGGCATACCTTTGGGGATATATATATATTGTATCTTGTGAGGTACAGTCTCTTTCTGTGCTTTCTGGTACCGTGTCCAGTGCCACTTTCTTCCACCACACCCCTCCCCACCCCATAATGTCCAACCTCACCTCAAGGTCTGAGGAATGGATTTGGCTGCTTATGGACTAACACCTCTAAAACCATGAGGCCCTCAAATAATCCTTTCCTCCTAATATTGTTCTTGTCAGGTCTTGGAGTCACAGCAATAAAAAGCTGATGAAAACATTTTTTCTTTTTTTTTCTTTTTACTTTTTTTTTTTTTTGCAGTGCTGGGGATCAAACCAGGGCTTCACACATGATAAACTAGTATTCTACCACTGAACTACATATAAAGTACATAATCACTTCATGTGCATGCCCAAATTTTCATATATCAGGTTTTCTTAAACTAAGATCTTTTTGCATTTAGAAATGGAATTTTAAATCAAGGTTCATCTATTACTATATTTGAATTGGGAGGAATTTTTTTCTCTAAAGAATGGTCCATTATGTAAATTACAATGAAATAGTGTTCATAGAGTCCTTATTTTCAACAATAGATTCTCATTTTAGGACTATGTCAAAGGAAGGCCATTTATATATAATTTTTTCACAACTAGCTTTGTGATAATTTTAAATATCTTCTTTCTGAAGAACTGTATCACTGAGAGGTTCATGAAAGTAAAATTTTTATTTTTAAAGAAAATTGGGTAATTTAATGAATTCTTGATGTGGAATTTGTAAATGATTTTTTTTTCAAAATAAGCTTTATGGAGGTACAATCTACATTTAGCAAAATTCCCCAAATTAAATTGTATAATTTGGTGACTTTTTCCTAATGTATGAGGTTCTTAAATTGCTATTATCCTTTTTTGTGTGTATGGTACTAAGGATTGAACCCAAGTCTTTGCACATGCCATGAAAGCACCCTACCACTGAGCCATGTTCCCTGTCTCATCCCTAGCTCAGTCCAAACTTTCTAGTTTACAGTCAATGCCTTTTCCTTTTCCCTTGTCCTAGGTAACCATTGATTTGTTTCTTCCATCATAGCCTTGTCTTTTCTCAAATTTTATGCAATCATTTGTGTCTTGCTTCTTTCACTTTATGTAGTGCATTCGAGATTAATCTATGTGGTTTCTTATATAGTTTGTTCTTAGTTATTGCTGAGCAGTATTCTAGTGTATAGATGTAATCACAATATATTTATTCATTCACCAGTTGGTAGCCATTTGGTGTTTTTCCATATTGGGGCTATTATGAATAATTATGATAATTTGATAGGAGTATAAGCATGTATCTTCATTTCTTTTAGGTAAATACTTACTAGTGGAATTCTGTGTCTAAAGGTAATAAAAAAATCTAAATTGTTTTCCAAAGTGGATAACCATTTTTGTTCCCAGCAGCAATGTGTAGGAACTCATTTGCAAGCATAGAATATTGTCAGTCTTTTTAATTTTAGCCATTCCACTAGGTGTATAGTGGCATCACATTAACATTTTAAATTGTTTTCATGTAGTGAATAATAGTGTTAAGTATTTTGTCATGTATTTATTGACCACACATTTATTTGATGAAGTATTTATTTAAACCTTGCTCATTTAAAAAAATAAGTTGTTTGTCTTCTTGTTATTGAGTCATAAGGGTTTTAAAATGAACATTCTGGATACAAATCTTTTATCAGGTGTGTGATTTAAAAATATCTTCCCTGTGACTTAATTTTTTTCATTTTCTTAAGAACATCTTTCTAAGACTACACGTTTTAAATTTTGTTGACACATTTTATCAATGCTTCTTTTTGTTTGTGGTTTGTCCCTTTTGTGTCTTAAGAACTCTTTACCTAACCAACAGTCTTAAAGATTTTCTCCTATGTGTTCTAGAAGTGTTACAATTTCAGCACTTCTATTTTTGCCTGTGACTCATTTCAAGTTAATTTTTGTATACAGTATAAGGTAAAGTTTGAGATTAATATTTTCCCTTATGCGTATACAATTGTTCTAGCACCATTTGTTGAAAACTATCCTTTGCCCATTGAATTGAATTGCTCTGGGACATTTATTGAATGTCTGGACTGTCTAGGTCCCTAGCAAATATGTAGTTTCTGAACTCTGAAGACTTTGTTAAAAACTCACTTACACTACCTCCAGCATATTGTTTACTCTATTCACTTTTCTAAGTCTGTATCTTATACATATTTCAGTCATTGCACATACATAATATACTGCAATTATTTATTTAAATTGCTATCTTCCCAAGTAGCCTATTAGCTCCTTATAGGCTAAAGTTATTCTCTTCATATATGTTCTCATATCCTAGCACCAGACATATAATAAGAATCCCATACATATTTATTGAAATAAATTGAATATGGAAAATAGATTAAATATCAAGCATTTTTCCTGTGTGACTGTAACTGATATTATCTTTTGCAAAGTCTAAGTAAATTTGCTCACTTATATATATGAAAACAAAGTGAGCAATTTTACATATATGCATGTATATATATATGCATATGTACACACACACATATATATATTTATATTTATATTTATATTTATATTTATATATATATATTTTTTGGCACTGTGAATTAAACCCAGGGGTGCTTTACCACTGAGCTACATCCCCAGTTTTTTTTTCATTACTTTATTTCCAGATAGGCTTTCACTAAATTTCTGGGTCTAGTTTCAAACTTGCAAACCTTCTTCCTTGGTCTCTCAAATTGCTGGGATTACAGGTGTGCATCATTATGTCCAGCTATTATCTAATATTGATACGAAGCCCCAATGTCAACATTTTTCTTGTCACTATAGACAGTTTAATTTTGACTGGTATATTAATATTTTCATTTTAGAATCTGTTCTTTGACCTGATAATAAAACATGTCATTACAGTTGCTATACTAAATGCTAACATATATTATCTTATTTGAACTTCACAATAATGAGGCAGTTGCTATTATTATCCTCATTTTACAGGTGAGAAAATAGAGGTAGGAGGTTAAGTAGCCTGTCCAAGTCACCCATAAATTATGGCAGAGAGAATATAGGCGGCCCTTAATTTAAATACCACACTATAGTTTTTGCCTTGTTCCATAGTTGTTGATTAACTTTCACCTGGATAAAATGTTAAGTCCTAGGGACCTGAGATATGATACAGCATCTCTGATGAAAAACTGGGTGTTAAATTTACTGTTATTGAGTATATATTCTCAGGCAAATTTGTTTGTATTATATATCTCTCAGTCATATAACAGGAAGTGTCTTTTGTATCATTCCAAATTTATTACAGAAGGTGTCATTATGTTTTATTTAGCCTGACATTTCCCCTTTATAAAAACATTCCTTTGGACATGAAAGCTCTTTCTCCTTCTGGTACCTTATTTGAAATACAAATGCTACAGAGCCAAGGCCCTCCTTATAAGCTAATATCATATTTATTTGTTTGCACTTGACTTTATTAAAAGAATCTGGAAGCAGAATATGCATCCAGGCAAAAAGTGGAGCATCCTGAGACTGATGAGTCTTACAAACAGAGAAAGCCTAAAGGTATCCAGAGTTGACATCTCAATTTTTCCCATCTCTACTGTGAACCCAGATCCTAACCCTTCCTAAGTCCATTTTTTTTCTGACAATTATGAATTTCAAGGCAATTTCCTGTAAACTCAGGAATGGTACTCCTTATCATTTTCTAAAACTCTGGTTTTCTTGTGGCTAGCTCTCCTCAATACACCACTGATCATCTTTGAGAATTTCTCAGCACCTTCCTTCTTTAACCTCACTAGTCTCTGTATTTTTAGTCACACACTCATTATAGTAATTATGGCAGTATTAAAAGTAATAATAAAAGCTGACTTTAAATAGCATTTGCCTTCTTCTAGTTGACTCATGTTACCTTTATCCTTTTTAATTTTCACACTAACTCTGTTAAGTAAATTATTTTATCGCTCCATTTTATAGTTCAGAAATTTAACGCTTAACCGCGTAAGTCCCTTGCCGAAGGTCACAGATCATGTGGTCTGTATTTGCTGAGTGACAGGGCTTGGAGTCAGCTTTGTTTGACAGAAGAATAAATACTTTTAATCATTTCATTATAATGCTTCATAGAAACCAATATAAATAAATAAATAAATGCTCCAGAAATAGATCTGGGACCAGTTTGCAAGCCAAGCAGAAGATAGTATTAATAATCACCATGGCCTTTATAGCACATGTTGTTGCTCATAAAGTTCTATCACATCCATCATCAGAGTATGATTTGTGCATTGATAATTTTCTTTCTGTGAAAATTACATCTAAAGATTGACAAGAACTTTAATTTTAGAAAGAATTGGGGGGAATTTAGAAAGTCTCTTCTGCAGGGATAAGAAGGGGAATCTGATAAGATGACCTTGGAATGAATAACAAATTCAGTTTCTTTTGCAATTACTTTAATGAGTTACCGTCCTACATTACTTTGAAAGAACACACTCAACTAAATAAGTGATAGGAGAGGGAAATTAATTTTTTTCTAACTTTTTTGATTCAGCATGTATGACTTCACTTAGAATGTTTTGTCTAGGACAGATTCTCATGTTCTTTGAATATTTGTATAGTTCCACCTAAAGATAAAGTGGATGATCTCTGAGAGGCCTTTTAATGTTCAAAACCAAAAAGCAAAACCAAAAATTACCTGCTAAGAATTCAGAAGTCTCATGTTCTAATGCTGAGCCTTCATTACCTACTTGGAGCAAGATATCTGTGAACTTTACTTCATCTACCTAAAAGGTGATTAGTTAGTGACTGTAGACCTTTTTACCTCTAAAATTCTTTGAGTTTGATTCTCTTCCTAATATTTTCTACATTTATCTGAACTGTATTTATAGTAGATATTTTATCTTAATACTGAATACCACAGAACAGTGCTTCTCAAAATTTTTGACCTTGGGACTTTCAGAAATTATTGAGGACCCTGAAGAGCTTTGTTAAATTTTGACTCTATCCATCAGCATTTACCATTTTAGAATTAAAATATTGAAACATTTTGAAGCACAAGAATACAAGAACACATGTTCCATTAGCTATAGGGTTACATCATCATCATTAGGTCATATACCCACTGGAACGCTGCACTGTACATTCACAAGAAAAATGAGAGTAAAAGTGACAAACAAAATCTTGCTATTACAAAAAGTAGTATTCAATTCAGGGACTCCTGAAAGGGTCTTGGGAATCCCCAGGGGTTCTCATATAACATTTTAAGAACTGTTGCTGGGCTGGGGATATAGCTTAATGGTAGACACTCGCCTAGCTTGCAAACTTGGGCTCAATCCCCAGCACTGAAAAAAAATTTTTTTTAAAGAAGTATTATTTAATTTATGTAGAACTTTTATAATTAAGTTCTTCACAGATTAAAGCAGAATAACATTTAGGTAGTCTAGTTCACCACTATCTGTCTCCTATCCATTCGTGGTTCCTTCCTCAATTGTGGGTTAATGTATTAACAGGACAGGCCTTATCTAAACACTATTGTATAATGGTGCTGTTCATCTGTTATCCTCTGCACACTGGATTCTAGACCCCAATTGTTGATTGAAATACTTTTTGTTAATATCCCCAAGGGTTCCTTTCAAGGCCTTATAATAATACTTGAAGGATTATTTTGAAAAAAATGAGCACATATTGTGGACTAAACCAAATAGTATGTACTAAATAGAGTAAAATCTAGCCATAATAAATTAAAAATAATGTAAAGTATGATTCTAACACTAATTTCCAATCATACTGTGTAAGAATGAGTGAAAGTTTCAACAAAGTGTGTGTAAGAGAAATGTCCTTGTTTGGTTCATGTAAGAATTCTCTTTTTTAGTTGTCCAGACTCCAAATCATCCATTAATTCTTTGCTGTGAATCCCCTCCCATCCTTTAGTAGACTTCTCCCTTCTACATATAAAGGATTATCCCCTTTCTTTCCTTCCTGTCTTTCTTCCTTCCTTCCTCTTACTCTCACTCTTTCTTGTGGCACTGGGAATCAAACCCAGGGCCTCATGCATGCTAGACATGAGCTCTACCATTGAGCTATGTCTATAACCCTGTATGTTTTAGTTATCTTTTTGTTGCTGTGACCAAAATATCTGACAAGAACAACTTAGTGGAGGAAAAGTGTATTTGGGGCTCACAGTTTCAGAGGTCTTATTCCATAGATAATCAACCCCATTGTTCTGAGCCCAAGATGAAGCAGCACATCATGGGGAAAGGGTCCAGCAGAGGAAAGCTGCTCAGTTCATGGGAAGGGTCAGGAAGGAGAGTGAAGGGGAGAGAGAGAGAGCGAGAGAAAGAAACAGGGTGCAGGGAAATGCCACCCTTCCAAGGCATACCCTGTGATCCACCTCCTTCATCTATGCCCCACCTTCATACAATTACTACCCAGTCAGTCCATTCAAGCTAGAACTACATTACAGCTCTCGTAATCTAATAATTTACCCCTGCAGTAAAATAGGAACTTTTGGGGGGTACCTCATATCTAAACCATAATACTGTACAAAGAATTTTGTATGAGATTTAGAGGGTCCTCAATCTAAGTCTAGAATTCTCTCAACTAGAATTTTATTATTCTAACTACTTTGTTTTTAATATGCTGCTATGCCTATTTACTAATGCTAAATATAGTGAAGCTTACTGTTTTTCGAAATCACCTGCAGTGACTGGAGAATGGCCTCAATTTCTTTATTCTAATGGATATGGTAGAATGGTATGATGATACATCTTGGCTTTTCTTTGGAAATTTTGTTGGAAATTTGAGGTTGAATATCTCTGGTTAGAAAAAGTCTTCTCCAGTGCTATATCAATGCCGTTAATTTCTTTGTCATTAGCATAGTCTAGTGGTTTCTTATTATAAGCTTGTGTGAGTCTCTGCCTCGAAATTTTTTCTGGCTATGGATTACAAGGAGAGGAAAACTATACCCATGGATTTAAAGCCTACAGAGGGAGCTCAATCAATAATTGTGGGTGTAAGTTTGTGTATAGATATCTCAGCTCCCTCACTTTTGCTTGAGACAATTCTGAGATTTGTTCTTTACAAACTCAGTCTCAATGGAATTGAGCCCCAGGTGTTTGAAGCAGAATTCTGCTCATCAGTGTAGCTTGTATTGGCCTTCTTTCCGTCTCTGAATCACTACTGCTGTTCCCTGGGATCACTTCTCATTTCCATTCAAATCCTCGTCTCAGAATCTGCTTCTAGGGCATCCTGAACTAAGATACATGCCACCCATATATGTGGTTTTCTCTTTCATGTTCCCTTTGGACTATCAATTTCAACACTTTTAGCTTCATATAGCACTAGTGGTCAGTTTTGATCCAAGATTGGTCACAGTTCCTGTGGTTGCAGCCAGAGCTTACAGTCAGTAGTATCTCAGTAAATGTTTAACAGTCAGGCCCAGAAAAAGAAGTCTTTCTTATAGATTTTGTTTATTACTGTGGTGTACATACTCCTACCACAACTGATTTCAAATCACCAATATGATGTCACTGAATGCCAGATTGAGCACAGTGAATTCTCATGAGTCTATATAAGCTGCATTTAGCCACACCACTGCTTACAGGGGTAAACTAGCACCAACAGGACAGCTACAGTGATGAATATTTGCCTAAATTTTCTAGTAATGGAGCATAAATATATTTAATCATATTCTCATGTTTTAGACAAAAACCCTGAATGAGGTCTGGGGGAGGAAGAAATCTGTCCAATATCATGTAGTTAAGTTATGGAGACCAGAAGTCAGGTCTTAGTTCTTGTCCATTGATGCAGATGACAAGGAACAGGATTTGAGGGCTACAAAAAGGATCTGTTTCCCCAGGCCCAGTGGTAATGGTAAAAGGTGTGTGTTGGAGATGTAGGTACAACTGGGAAATAGGGTTAGATAAGAAAAAAATGTGTCTGGTACCTTACTGGATTGTTTTTCTGTCCTCCCTTCCATTCTTCAACAAATATTTATTGATTCTGTGTGACATGCCTGGAACTACATTCAACATTGAACAAAAGAATGCCTGTCCTCAACCAGTTTACATACTAGCAATAATAGAGATGCCTAATAATTAGCTGCAAATGTATTTAGTATTAAGAAAAGTGAGAAAGGGGTTGGGTATTAACAGAAACCTAATCTTGTCTGGAACTTCAAAGAAAGAGATTCTGGGGAAATCAGTCGAACTTGGGAATCAGAAAGACTGTTTTGCAGAGCCACATCAAGTGCAAGCAAACACTACTGGAATTATAGCAAGATAGGAAAAAGGGGAAAGAATTGTCAGAGAGAAAGATTTTGTGTATGATTGTAATAAATATTTTATTTCCTATTTTGGGGTGAGATGGGTTTGGGCAGTAAGAGATGGGAAGTCATTGATGGTTTTAACCAGGGACATGGCTTGCTTTAGTTTGTTTTTAGAGAAGATCACCATAATTATTAAGTAGAAAAGGAACCAAGCATGGACTAATCCAGAGCAGTTACTCTGCCGTCTTTAGGGTCAAATAAATGTCTGGTGGGTGATCATTCCAATAATTCTATAACCCCCTGATGGTTTAGCTTAGCGATCTGATAAGTAGCTACCCTATAAATATTACCTATGGTGTTTTAATCAAATTTATACTTGTCAATCTAATTTTTAATCTT
>PVKS010045478.1:0-13772 GCA_004027875.1 Aplodontia rufa
GGGTCCGCTGGAGCTAAAAATCACGGTCCACACAAAGCTGTGGTCTTTCAACAGACCCTTGACTCCTCTGCTGTCCCAAGCTTCCAGGGGCCACCTGCATTCCTTGGGTCATGGCCTTTCCTTTGAGTGTGTCCCTCCAACCTCTGGATCCTTTGCACACCCTGATCCTCCCTCCTCCCTCTTGTGAGGACCCTGTGCTGACTCCGGGCCACCTAGGCAGAGCAGGATCACCTCCCATCCCAAGATCCTCACCTTGTCCCAGCCGCAAAGCTTCTTTAGCATGGAAGGGGATGTGTCATCAGGGCCAAGGGCTAGGACGAGGACCTCTTCCACACCATTTTCCTGCCTACCGCCATGTTCTTCAAGAGATTCTTCAGTCCCAAGCAAACCAGGAGACAAGTGCAGGTGTGTTGGAGGGAACTCGGGGAACACGTGGTGAAAAGTCCAGGTGCTTTCAAGGGGCCAACCTGATGTCACACGTGACGGGCTCCCGGGAGCACAGGAGAGCAGCTTCCTGGGACTTGCTTTCCTGTCCTCCTGCGATTTGACAGGACCTTGCAGGAGACCTACCATGGGCTCTTGACAGGTCCCAGGCATCGGTCCACAGTGTTAATAGACTAAATGTTGCGAAATATAAGATAAACTGTGCTTCACAATGGAGATTTTCATTTACAAGATAAACCCCAATTAGCCTTCTCCGTCCCACGTTATTTACTGTGACTGATGCCTCTCCCAGCACCCTGCATCCTTCACAAACCACTCGCTAGCACTAGCAGAGGCTCCTGCAGGCCCAGGACGGGCAGAGGAGGCGGGGCCACCTGTGCGGGGGTGGGGCTGCGCCCAGGAACCCTCCCGGAGGAGGTGCTTGCTCGGCTGCCAATCAACGGTGCAGGCCTGGAGGCACCAAGCTGCCAGGAAGGCTCCAAAGAACTCTCAAAGGCTGCAGCTGGGGGAGCAGGGAAGGAGAAGGAAGGAAGGTAGAGTCTGACCCACACCAGAAGGGCAAGAACCCCCAGAGGCCTGTCAGTTATGTAGACAGCAGACACAGGGCAGCTGCCCAGGCTCCCTGAGAAAGGAGCAGAGGACATCAGGGGAGGCAGGGAGGGTCTCCCAGGAGGCCAGGCTGCTGAGCTGGAGCGCTGGGTATCTAGGCTCAGTCACTTTCCAGCTGTGTGACCTTGGGCAAGTGACTACCTCTCTGTGTTTGTTTCCTTATCAGTAAGGACGCTGCATCTGTGATGGTTTAGACACCAGGTGTCCCCAAAAGCTCATGCAGGAGGCAACGCAAGAATGCCCGCAGGTGAGACTACTGGGTTATGATCGGTGGGTTCATCCACCAACTTGGTGTTCAGGTGGGTCTCTGGGGGCTGCTGTGGGGTTTATGTCTTGTCCCTAGTGAGCAGAGCTCTCTGCTTCCTGAGCTGCCATCCTCCACCTCATCCTTTCACCTCGATGCCCAGAGCTGTGGGCTCAGCCGGCCAGGGACTGACCTCTGAGTCTGTGAGCCCAAATAAACCTTTCCTCCTCTAATTGTTCTCATCAGGTCTTTTGGTCACAGTGGCACAAAGCTGATTTATACGTCAACCGAGGACATGGAAAGGGTGCGCGCTTGCTGCTCCCATGGCCAAGGGAAGCACAGAGACCACGTGGGGTGGGGGAGCTGTTAGTTCCCCTCTAAACCACCCTCTTCTTACTCAGAAAACCGTCTGGAGCTTAAACTCCTGTCGCTACAGTCTCCCTATCCATTCCTTCAGTTTCTTCTCCCGCCTTTAAAAACGCTGCCAGCATCACTGAGAAATAATTGACAGATATTAAGCTGCATCTATTTTAAGTATGATTTAATAAAAAATTAACCTATATAAGTGACCATGGTCTATCATCATGGTGAAGTTGATTAGCATCAGAGTCACCCCCTGCCTATCTCTTCTCCACGTTTGTAAATCCATCATGCTCCTCCCATTCCATACCGCTCACAGCGACTGGCCTTCTTCATTAACACAGAATGTCTAGAATCTTATGTAATATGGTTGCACACTTTCCTTCCAGCAGTACGTCCAAGTGTCAGGTGTTCTACCTGCCCCTCCCCACCCCCTGCACTTGGCATGGTCAGTCTATACTCTCAGCCATTTTACTTGGGTCTCCTTAATGATTGATGTGGGATGTCTTTTCACTTGAATATTTTCAATCTGCATATCTTTGGTAAAGTGACTATTCAGATCTTTTACTCATATAGAAAATTAGTTTGATCCCAATGATTCAGGAGACTGTGGCAGGAGGATCACAGGTTTGAGGCTAGCCTCAACAACTTATCAAGACTGTAAGCAACAAACCAAGACTCTGTCTCAAAAATCTATTTGCATATTTATGTTTATGGTGGGTTTTATGTAAGCAACATAGAGTTGGATTTTATTCAATCTGATATTTGCCTTTTCCTTAGTGTTTAGATCATTTACATTTAATATAATTATTTATATGATTGGATTTACCTCTACCATCTTACATTTGATTTTAAAATGTCTCATCTGTCCTTTGACTTCCCTTTATCTTTTTCGGTCCTCATTTTATTTTTGAGGATTCTTCCACTTATTTCCTTTACTGGCTTTTTAGTTGTAACTTTTGGTCTCCTTGGTGGTGCGTTAGGCTGGTCTGCGTTGAACTTACCACAGTTTACCTTCAAGTAGCCTTGAGCAACTTCACACACGCTGCTCAGCCCCTCTGCTGGCTTTCTTGCTATTGCTGTCTGACATTCACCATGGGACAGGACTGGAGTGGTGGCTCGGTGGTAGCGCAATTGCCTGGCATGCATGAGGACCTGGATTCGAACCCCAGCACCACATGCACAACTAAGTGTTGGAAAAACTAAAACCAATTGAAAATATAAATAAAATTGATTCTTTCTCTCTCGCGCCTTAAAAAACCTGTCATTATATCTTGGAGAGATATGAAGTAAGACCCCTGACCCCTTCAGGGCACCGCACACTTGCTGTTTCTCACGCTCCTCTCTCTGGTTAGGATCTGATTTTCCACCGGAATCATTTCCCCTCTGTCTGAATAATTTCCTAACTCCTTCTTGCAGCACTGCTCTGTTGCTTTTAAATTCTCTATGTCCTTTTCACTTTCCTTTTTTTAACATCACTTTTATTAAAGAGTTTCCACTCGGTCTAAAATTTTTGTTGACAGCTTTTTTTCCCTTTCATTACGTTAAAGATTCAGCTTCCCTTATCTGCAGTTTACATTATTTCCAGTGAGAAACGTGCTATCCTTGCCATTGCTCCTCTGTGCATAATGTGCCTTCTGTCTTTACAAACTGCTCTTCAGTTGCTCTCTTAAAAGCAGGAGATTGTTTTTAAACTGTTTTGTATGATGGAACCTATTAAGTTTTCTTCATGTTTCTTCTACAGTGTGCTTTGTTGAGCTTTCTGGTGCTGTAGGTTCAAGTGGTCATCAAATTTGGAAATGTTTTAGGTAACAATCGTTCTGAGATTATTTCCATTCTTCCTGTGTGCACTCATTTGTGGACATGCATATTAGCATATATTAACATACTGGAAGTTGCTAATAAATAATTAGCATAATTCACTGATATTATATTCATTTCTCCTGTCTTTTCCTCCTCTGTGGTTTAGTTCTGATGTTTTTATTGCTGTGTCTTCAGATTCATTCATTTCCACCCTGTAGTTCCTAATATGCTTTTGTTTTATTTTGTTTTGTTTTTTAAAGACAAAGAGAAAAAGAGAATCAATTTTATTTAGTTTTCCATGTGGCTTTTGTTGCTCCGACACTTCGTTCTGTACGTGGTGCTGGGGTTTGAACTCACGTCCTTCTGCATGCCAGGCAGGCGCCGTAACCGCTGAGCCACCCTCCAGCCCCCCTCCAGCCCCCCTAATATGCTTTTATTTGCAGGAAGTGATCCATTTTGGCTTTAGCTATTAGACGTGCAATATCCGTGTCTGCTTTCGGTTCCTCTCAAATCTTCCGGTCTGAACCACGCAGGGGCCTCTTCTTCCTTGGGTGTGTTGATGCAGTCTAAGGAAGGCATTCTGGGCAGAAAAATCTGCAGCAGCAGAGCACAGAGATGGATTTTCCCCAGGACGCTAAGGGGCCATCAGAAGAGATAAGTCTGGTTGGGTAAGAAGCACCAGACACCGGGCTTCTCAGAAGCATGGACTGATGGCCACCAGGATGAAATTCACCTGGTGCTGCCTGCAGGATGGGCCACGTGTAGGAAGAAGTAGGTAGCTGGGGCGCTGGTACAGATGTGAGTGAACAAAGGAAGCAGAGGAAGCGGAAGTGATAGATCCGGGCAGAGGGAGGCAGAGTTCCCAAGGGTGCAAGCCAGGAGCCCGAGAAGGCTTGTGCTGGCACAGCTGCTTTGCAGGGTACGTTGGAGAGTGTCTGTGGGGTCCAAGATGAGGTCAGCAAGCAGAAGGAGTGGCCTGGGAAAGGGGATGAGCTGTCCACTGCCACCAGCTAGCTCAGCTTGATCCAGGCTCTGGGGGCTTCAATTTCCTCATCTGTAAATGAGAAGAGGTAAATATAATTCTTATCATAAAGGGACTAAAAAAATGGAAGGCACTTAGTGGTTATCACAGCCACTACCACCTTTACAATACTATCATCACCATTACCACCATCACCACCACATCACCATCACCACCATCATCACCACATCACCATCACCACCATCATCACCACCACCACCACCATCACCACCATCATCACCACCTCCACCACCATCACCACCACATCACCATCACCACCATCACTATCACAATCACAACCATCACCATCACCATCATCACCACCAACACCATCACTATCGTAACCATCATCACCACCAATATCACCACCATTACTGTCACCATCAATACCATCACCATCACCACCAGCACCATCACTATCCCCATCAGTATCATCACCAACATGTGGCAGAACCAGAGACTGGGTGGGAAGAGCCCATGGAGGTTTCCTAGTCAAAAACTCATTTTACAAATGGGGAAACTGAGTCTCAGAGAGAAGCCTAAGCTTGCACAGGAAGTTGACTCCAGAGCTGGAATTAGAACCAGGGACCCTGGCCTCTGCTCCGGTGCTCTTGTCTCGACACAAAGTCATGTGGCACGCTTCACAGGCCTGCGGGGGTGGAGGGACGTCAAGCAGACCCCTCCTCCTCCCAGCAGGCTGGGCTCCTGCTCCTGCTTGGGCTTTCAGTCCTCTGCAGGACTCAGAGTGGGGACATTTCTGACAAGCGGATCTTTTTTTTTCCATGAAAAAAAATTTAAATGAAGGAAAATCCAAAAGAAGGCTGTTTATCTTGGTAGCCTCCGAGTGGTGGTAGAAGCTGGAGTTCTGACGTGTGTAGACGCACAGGGGAAGGTGGTGACGGCTTCCCAGGACCATTCTGCTGCGGGTGCTGTTAAAAGTCTCACGCTCTTCCCAAGAACTCCTGCGGAATTCCTGGACAGGCTGCGTGGAATTTTTGCAGAGGATCCTCACGGAATGTTCCGTAAGCCGTCCCAGAAGTCCTGCTGCGCTTTCTTAGGCTGCTCCCAGAATTTGCCTCTCAGCTCTATTCTCATGGAACTGTTTCACAAGCTTCTGGAACGAACATAGAAGACCTATGGGATTCTCAACGGACTGTCATGAAAACCTTCCCGAGTTGCAGCTTGACCCTCGGCAAATCTCACAGAAGACCATCCTTCCATGAAGACGCGGAACGCTCCCTCGATGTCCTTGGAATCTTTAGCTGACCCTTGTGGCATGCCAATTAAATCCCCACATTTCATGGTCATTCAGTTATCTTAGTATCCAGAGCGAGGACTCCAAGAGTGCAGAATTCCCTGGGAACGTCATCCCAAATGTCACAGCCAGCCAGCACAGCACAAGTCTCACTTTGTCCAGGCAGCGAGGAGGCACCCGGTGTGCGGCTTCTCCTGCCTCCTCCGACTGGGTTTCTGAGGCTGCGTGATGAGCCTTCTCCCTCCGAATGCTTTTCCATCGCCCTCTGCCCCGTCGCCCGCCCAGGGCAGCTCCATGCAGGGCCAGCACCGTGACGACCTTCATGCTATTCGTCCAGCCCCACCCCTTGCCCTGGGAGCCCCGGACTCACCGTGGATGTTCTCCAAATCATTAATTAAGCTGGAGTAGATCAGGAGCCTGGGATGTTGGCACACAATGGGTGGCGTCTACTGGGTACCGTCATTCTTTTCAGGCTGGTCTCGATTTCTATTGAGCCCACCCCAGAGCCTGCTGTTTCAGGACAATACGCTGGGGTTTTGCAAGTCAGCTTCCACAGAAGCCAGATCCCCAGGGCTCGGCATGGGGACAGTGCTGTCACACAGCACAGAGGCCTGGGGAGCTGTGCCAGTGCTCAGAGCCAGCCTGGCCCTGGCCCGAGCTCTGGGCCTGGGAGCCCGAGCCTGATGGGCCGGCTCACGCAGGCTGCCCCAGGGCCCGGCCCCCTCATGCCCAGCTTGCTGAGGCGCACTGGATACATCTTGGGAGCCTGCGAATTCTTTCCCGCTCAGCTGGGCTGGGCTGGCTCCAGCTCGTTCCTGAGGACTCGGCTCATGACAGCTGCTCCCCCAGGGACACCCAGGCTGTGCCGGATGCCTGCTGGACGCTGTCCTCACACCTGGCCTGTATCACAAGCCTAATCCGCTAAGTGCAGGAGGGATCATTTCAGGTCCAGTTCCCAGCCGGGCAGACCCTCTGCCGACTCCTCAGTGCCAAGGCAGTGTCTGGCACGCACAAGGTGTCGTCGATGCTTGCGGAATGAATGAGTGACAGCAGTCTCCCCCAGCTACCATCAGCAGCAGTGACACTCGAGTAGCAGGCTTCCCGTGCGGGCCGCTGTCTAAGCTTTCCCACGCGCTGAACGCACTTGGTGAAAGAATAAATTGCGATGGAGCACATGCATGTGGACAGGCTCGTGAGTCTCCCTTCAGGCAGGTGGGCAGCCTGTGGTTAGTTGCCCTGGCACGTCGTCCCTGCAATCAACCTAACCCTAGAGTGGGCACCAATGTCATTGGCAGTCACGAACACCAGTGTGCTCCCCTCCCTTTACGTTTGCATCGCTACCTCTCATGGTCCAGCTGTCAGCGAGGTTGAAAGCGGGTGGCTTGGTCTGTCTGTGTTGCTGTAACAGAATACCTGAGACCAGGTCATTTGTAAGCCGTGAAGTTTGTATGTTCTGGGTCATACACAGAGGAAGAGCAAGTGCCTGAGACAGGGAAACTGGGCAGAGTTGAACCCTTTAACTGTCCATTCAGCCCATTTCCGAGGGCCTGCACCCTCAGGACTGATGCCTTACAGCCCAGCTCTCAGCACTGCTGAACAGCAGCTGAACTTCAACATGAGTCCCGGCACCCAGACTGCAGCTGGGGTATTGCATCTCTGCAGCGGGGGCAGCAGCAGGGAGAAGTGGGTGCCACCGAGGCTGTCCATCAAAGGCTGTCCATCAGAGGCTACCGGACCCTGAGAAATGTCCAAGGGGAGGCAGTGGGCCCTGGCCTGGCCTCCATCCTTAGCGACCTCCAGGTCCTGGAGAAGCCGAGACTCAAGCTGGTTGCTCCAAATTCACTGTGCTGGTTCTCAGCACACCCACATGCCAGCTGGACTTGGTTTCCCTAGTAATTCTCTTTCAGTTGCCTCATCTTTTAAACACTCTCATCTCATCCTGAGCGATCCCATCAGTGAAATCACACTCTGGGCCTGTGGGACAGACTCTTGCCTGCTAGCCACTCTCTCCTTTGCTGTGAAAGAGGCCCTGATTTCATTGCTGGTCAAGGTGCTGGTTGAAATAAAAACTTCCTGACTGATTGCTCTTGAGGCTGAGTGGTTTTACACCTTGTCCTGAGCAACAGGTTGTGTGAATTAAAGGAAAGAGACGGGTCTTTCTCCTTCCTGCTTTCTGGGATTTGGACATGATGGCTGGATCTACAGCAGCTAGATTAGACCCTGAGCTGACCTTAAGAATGAAAGCCCTGCGCAACACCGAGCACCCAGATGGAAGGGGGTAGGGCCCTGACCTTGTGGGATGCTGTAGGAGCCCTTGAGCTCCAGGAGAGAAGATTGCGGATGCCACTGGCTTTCCCTGTGGTTGTTTTCTTTTTGTTCTTGTTTTGCTTTGCCATTCGCAGTGAAACCTGCCCCCAAAATAATACTGTAGAAAAAAACTGAACACATATTAAAACACAAGCGTAAGTGTTGACCTTTTGAAGGGCTTGTTCATGTGCCACTGGTGTTATCCTGGTTGGCCTCAGAGGAATGCCACCTTAGGGGACATTGACACCCGTGTCTTAATCTGTTCCAGCTTCCATAACAAAATGACACGGGCTGGGTGGCTCAGATGACAGACACTTATTACTTGCATTTCTGGTTGCTGGGAGTCCAGGGGCAGCGTGCCTGCGGATCTGCCATCGGGCGAGGCTCTTCTGGACTTGCAGGCTGTCTCTGCCGGAAAGAACCTTTATGCCCCTTCTATATTGGGGGCGGCCTCCGTAACCTCCCCAGCCTTCACTGCCTCCACTGGCCCCTTCTCCAAGCACCATCCCACCAGTAGAATTTGACGGGACAAAAACTGGGGTCCAGATTGACATGCAAGTGACAACCTCACACTGGAAAAGCAGTCCTCAGAGCTCGGAGTCCTCCTGCTCGCGTCCTGGATCTTGTGAGGCTCAACGCAGGAGCTGCAGGGTAGCACGTCTCAGATGGTGGGGACAAAAAGGGTCACAAGTGCTCTGAAAGTGCAAAGGACGCCCCCAAGTCCCTCTGCTCCTGACCAGGATTAACACAACCCTGGGCTCTGCCACAAGCTCCCAGGTGGCCTTGGACAGTGGTTATTTCAGCAGAAGTTGGTTGTTCAACCACACAGGGCAGAATTTCTGCTCCCCACCCCGTGCCTGGCTCTCTGATTTGTCCTGAGAAAGCCAGGAGAGGAGCTGGAACACAGACCTGACCTTCCTCTGGGTCCCCTGAGAGAAGCCCAGGGAGGCTGTTCGCGGGTGACCCTGGAAGCACTCAACCTTGACCTTCCGTGCATCCGTTCCCTGGGCCATGAACTGGGCCTGACTGCAGTACTCCTTCCCAATCGGGCTGTGAGTTACAGATCATTATGGTGACAGAGCCACCCATGAGAACCAATGGTGATGTCCTTTCCTGACTCCCTGTCATGACCTCACCTTTACAGCTTGGGATCTGTCTTGCCGGGAGGTGGGGGAAGTCACCCCGTGGAAACCTGAGAATTCTGCAGATCGGGTCCCCCCAAGAGCTGGAAGCCGGATGGAGACCTGGGCACCAATGACTATTGCCTACAGTGCACACAGGTGGAGCCCAGTGCAGAAGACTTTCCGTGCAGTAGTGGTGACAATCACAATCGGTACAGGGCAGCGAGGTCACATGGAACCCAGGCCTGGGGCACTGAGGACACTCTCAGCTCCAAGGCGCAGCTCGCTCTCCAGGCCTTGAACAGCCTTCGTCTTCTTTGACCCTCTGCTGCCTAGGAGGGCAGGACCCGAGGACCGAGCCAACGCTGACCCCTTCTCTGCTACTGGCCTACACCACAGCTTGCATGGGAGAGCAGCCACTCCTGCAAGCAGCTGATAGCTTTATGTCCCTGATTTAGCTGGCCACGGAAATCCACCACCATGACCAGCCCCATGACCTGGATGAGCCACTTGGCCTCTCTGTGCCTCAGTTTCCTTGTCCGTAAATGGGAAGGGCAGTAGCATTGGAAAAGTGCCTGTCAGGAGGCACGTGCCCAGGAAAGTCTGGCAGAACACAGCAGGTGGCTAACACCTAGCATGCGCTCACACTCGTGTGCAAAGCCATGTACAGTTCACTCCGCACATGGCTGCCCAGCAGCGCAGGAGATGAGACCTTCACAGCGGCTGGGAACCACACAGATGCAGAAGCTGAGAGCTGGGGCCTCGCGTGCAGCAGGGGAGCTGGTGGTGGTGTCCTTTGCACCCAGCCCTGATTAGTCCCCCACACACCGTCTGGCCCTGCCAGCTGGGGGCCCCTGATAGCTTACAGTCCCCTCCTGCCAGCGGGAGCCTTGGAAGTCAGTGGTCAGGCAACTGCACTCTCTTTTCTCTCCCCGAGAGGGGTGAGCATGGGGGCCCTTTGAAAGGGTGGGATTACATCTTCATTTGTGGGTAACAGGATTAGCACGCCCAGAGCAGAGCCTACGAGGCAGAGGCGGTGAGGCTGGCAGACCAGTCCCCAGGAGGGAGAGGGGCTGCCAGGCGCTGGACGCTGGCCGGGGCAGGGGACGCCAGGCCTCAGTCGGGCACAAGGATCTGAAAGCAGAATTAGCCCCAATCCAAAGCACAGAGGCCTGGCAGCTTCAGCTGTGTGTGTGCACTGTACGTGTGTTCATGTGTACATGTGCATCTGCATGTGTTAGCGTGTGCACATGTACATGTGCTCGTATGTGTGTGCATGTGCACACGTGTTCATTGTACATGTGTGTAGTGTGTACATGTGTTCATTGTACACGTGTACATGTGTAGGGGTATGTGTGTACATGTGTGTGTGTGGCGCGTGTGTGTCAGGGTGGAAGTGGGGTCTTTGCAGCTTCAGTCCCTGGACATCCCACTCGAAGGGATTCAGCAGAAGTCACAGGTTGGGGTCTCCAGCTGACGACTCCATTCTCAACCCACCACGCTGGGCAGGATCCCTCCACAGCTCTGCAGCTGGAACTCACTATATGTCACCTCACATGACCCTTCCATGTTGCTGTGAGGACATTACTGGAGTTGTCCCCAGCTTGGGGCTGACGGATGCCAGATATGCTCTCTGTCATCGAGGGTCTCCACATCAGGCTCTGTGACCACCTGAGAAACTTGGCCTGTTGGTTTGACACCTGTTAACACATTGTGTGTTTGCGTGACTTTTTAAAAATTTTCTCTCTTGAAAAAATAATATCTTTTAAGAGAGAGGGAGAGAGTGTGAGAGAGAAGGAGAAAACCAATTTTATTTATTTTTCCATCCGACCTTTGTTGCTCCGACACTTAGTTGTGTGTCTGGGGTTCAAACCCAGGTACTTGCTCATGCCAGGCAAGTGCTCCAACCTCTGAGCCACTGCTCCAGCCCCTATCCTGTAAAAATTTTATTGTATTATTTTTACAACAATTTATTTTTAAAACTTATTGAATAATACAATGAAGCCCCACATTCCCTGTCTTTAGAGTCTAGACTCACCAGTGTTCCACATGTATTTTTGCTCTCTCTCTGTATATATGTATAACACACACGTATATGTGTTAATATGCACATGTGTATATACGCACATGCACACGTGTGTGCTCATGCGTGTGCACCTTTTGGAGAGCCGTTTGCAGCCACCATGATGACCGGGGGACACTTCAGCATGGATCTTCTGTAGCAAGGATGTTCTCCCACACGTCCACCGTATGGCATTCAGGAAATTCAGCTCTATTACCTACTTCTTAACCCACATTTGAACTTCCCCCATCAGCGCTGTGATGTCCCTTAGAGCTGTCTTTCTTTGTAAGTCCAGAATGCAGTCCAGGGTCCCTCCTTGTGCTTGGCTGTCACTTCTCCCTGGAGGCAGCTGAGGGTGATGCTGTGCACCCCCAGAATCTCCCATCCTGTGAGATGCCTTTCTAGAAACCTTCAGAAAGTCACTGTGAAGATAGATAACCCAGCATGTGTCCTTGGGGGCCCCAAGAGACTCCCTCTCCTGGCTTCCTGGTGAGGCTGTGGCCGTCTCTTCTGGTGAGCCTGACTTCCCCAACCGCCTGCTCCTTCCTTTCGCTATCTGACCCTGGCAGCTGTGAGCCCACCGTGTACAACCGTGAGTGGCCTGGGCCTTTGCTGGGTGCCTGTTTCCCAGCCTGCCTCGCCGCCAGGGTCGACCATGCAGCCAATCAGTCTAACTGGAGGCTAAGGGGAAGCTTGCTGAGACCCCTCCCTCTGGGGACCTTTTCTCTCTGCTCAACACACTCCAGGAACCACCCCCCCTCCTGCCTTCCTGCTTCCTGCCTTTGAACTTGGTGGTGAGGCCTGGAGCTGTAGCAGCCATTTGTGACCATAAACCATAGGCGGTGGACAAAAAACCAACTGGCTAAGGAAGACAGCAGGAAGGTGGAAATGGCCTGGTTCCACAAGGCCTCTCAGGACTGAGCTGCCACCTCCTGCTCCTGTGGGACACAGGCACACGGCTTCCTTAAACTGCCATTCAAAGCACTCCTAACTAACAGGCTTCTAAGAACCTTCCGGACACTGTGGGAAGTACAGGCACCTGGGACTAAACACGAGCGGTGGCCTCAAATGAGGTGCATGAGCGGAGCCCATGCTTGACTTTTCTGATGCCAATGTCTCAGCCGCTGATAAAACCCTGGAAACCAAACACGCGACACATTAGCAAGCCCCAGCAATTCTGCAGCTGTGAAAGGCTCTGGCGGGAAGGCAGGGTCATTTCCCCTGCGTTTGGGAATGTGTTCCTGATTTGCATCACTTTATCAGATACGTAAACTGGATTATCTGCAGGGTGGACAGGCTCAGTGCTGCATTATCAGCCAATAACGTTCGCTTTTAACTGCTGAGACCTAATGGAATTACCACGCTGAGGGGCCCTGGCTGGCTGGCACACCCTCCTATTTATTTTTATGATCCCTTCTTTAGCAAGGAGACTTAGAAACCCAAGTGCAGCTCTCCCCTCTCCAATTTGGGCAAAGCAGGAAAGAGCTCCCTGGCCGCCACGGCGCTAAAGTGGCAGGCGCGTTTCTCCCCCGGCCAGCTCTGGAAAGCGCGTGCCCCTCAGCCCACTCTGCTGAGGAGGAAACTGAGGCTCGAGGAGAAGCCACTCCAGGGGACGCAGCCTTCAGTGCAGGGAGACCCGGGCCTGTGGGTGACTGCGGGTTTAGCCTCTGTCCCCTGAGCCACTGTCAGCACACAGAATGTCCTCCCCGTTTCTAGCTTGATCCTCTAGTTCAGGGCACTGAGACAGGTTGTCCAGGACACCTGGCAGCCATAGGGAAGGTGTGGCTGAAAGTCTCTGAGTTAAGTGCCTTGGTTGGAGAGGGGACATGCGGGGCGTAAGGCAGCTAGGAGAGCGACAGAGACTCACGCTTCAGAATAAGTACAGAGTCCAGGCCAGCGCTGGAGCCAAGGAGGCATCCGGCCATGGCAGGCAGCTCTGCCTCTTCCCGGCCTCTGCAAATGCCCATCACATGGTGAGCCAAAGCTCCCTGCTGTCCCCCGAAGCAGGAAGAGGAGGACCAAGCACGCAGGCCACACAGAGTATGCGGGAGGCTAGTGGGTAACCCCTTCCTGTCTTCTAGGCCTCAATTTCCCCATGCCTAAAGTGAAGAAGGTGTTCTGATTCCTAAGGTCAACCTTCGCTCAGCAGAGCATCTTCCAGAGTGAGGTGGGGACTGTGTTCCAGGCACTGAAAGCAATCATTCAAAAGCCTGATCTACGGTGCCGTCGCTGTCTTTCTCCAGAGTGGCCTGCCCAGCAGACCACTATTAATCAACTCTCCATGTACAGATGATAACACAGCCACGCTTAGCAGGTACTCAGCAGGCAAGTAAACTGAGGCACAGAGGACGCACCCCAGAGCTGCAGCGGCTCAGTAGTGCAGCCTGACTGTGGAGTCCCTGCTCCTGACCTCCACGCCTCCACTCCTTCCAATCTGGTCTCTGCTGTACCAGATCTGGAGCCAAATTCCTGTGCAAACTATTGTCACTGATCCATCCAGATGGGAAGATCCTTCTGTCATCCCTGTTTTCAAAGAAGTCATCTGA
>PVKS010045479.1:0-13774 GCA_004027875.1 Aplodontia rufa
GGGTCATTATATTTATTTTTTTGAGTTATTAGGAACTTAAAACTTCTCACCAGAAGTATGCCATTCCCCATTTCTCTCACTGAATATTTCTGACCTCTGAGACATATTGGCAGCCTTGAACTTGCAGTCACTGCTCTTATGCCTGAGGGCATGAGAACATAGGAAAGGGATTATCATTTAAACTCCTCTTACTGCAGCATTTAAACCAATGAGTTAGCTCTCCTTTTATGTCCAATAAAAAGCTAGCGGCACCGTGCCTGCAACACCTGGTCTTCACTGGTTGTCTCTTTGGGACAGCCACAATGCAACTACTGGTCAAATTTCTGAGCACCCTTTTCCTAACTTTCCTCTTTATTCTCTTCCGGTTTCCTATCTTAGATTCCTGTTCTCTTCACTTTGCTATAAACTGAAAACTTCTTTATGACCTTTTCCTCTTTTATTTTTAACTGCCTGGTTTATTTTTTTACTTTAAAATAATAAAGATACTATTTCAAAGGCATACTTTGTAGAATTATTTTCAAAAGTACACATCCTATAATCTCAGTGCCCATATGTAACCACTGTCTTAATATCTTTCTTCTGCATGCCTTCTTTGATCTATGTTTTGATCTATGCACATTTCTAGCAGGTAACATTATTATTTTTGTATAAAATGTATCTATAGCTTACTTCCTTTCTTTAAACTTCCCTTCTTATTATAACAGGTGTCCTGGATCACTTACTTCCATAAAAACCTATCTCGTTCATTCAGAAGTTCAATATTTCATTGCATAGCTGTTATTTATTTCATTAATCCTTTCTTAAACATTACTATGCTCCCATAATGAAAGATGCAATGAAGGTCTAAATTTCCTCAGGTAAATTCCCAAAGTAGGGCCACTGACAGGGTATAGATTAGGCAAATAGGGCTGGAAAAGCTAATGAAGAGGTCAACTTTGAACATACTGATGTTCAAACATGCTAATGTAGACATGGATGAGGCAGGCGTCCAGTATACAGTTGCACCCAATATACAGTTGCATATTCATCATGTATACAATTCCTATATAATGCATAAGAATATATACATAGCACATATGAATATATATGCATATGTATACACATATGTGTGTGTATATATAAAACACAAATACTCCCTTATGGAGCTTTCATATACAGCTGTCCCTCTGAACCCATGGGGGATGGATTCCAGATCCTCTGCAGTTATTAATAACCCAAGATGCGCAAGTCCCTTTTATAAGATGATACACCATTTGCTTATAATCTATGCAGTTTTGTATGCTACAAATCATCTCTAGATTGCTTGCAATATCTAATATAATCTAAATTCTGTGTAGCTTTTATGCTGAATTTATTAGAGACTACTGACAGAAAAAAAATAAAATGTATATGTTTTAGTACAAAAGTGATTTCTTTCCTGAATATTCTTTCTGTGGTAGATTGAATCTGGGGATATGTGTGAAAGTACAAATAGGAAGAGCCAATGGCATACTTACATATCTATATCTATATAGAAATGAATATATATATCAAAATTTATGTATATTTCTTATATATTTCTCTCTATACAATATGGATTATGGCAGTCTACCACTGTTCTGGAAGTTCTTTGAGCTAATGGACCCTGGGCAGCATTGTTCTGAATTGTTCTTTTGCGTGTGCTTTTTCCTCTGCTGGGCCTTCTCTTTCTGCTACTTCTTTTGGTTCATGGTACCCAATTTTTTCCACATTATAGCTGACCAGGTTGGCTATTTCCTATAGCAGCACCTAACATACATATTAAAATAAAGCTTAATACTTAGAACTTAGAATGCATGTTTAAGTGAATTTACAAGATCATTACTTTAAAGATTTGGCTGAGAGCACTAACAGTTTGTCAGGATTAATGGAAGTACTTTGTCATTAAGGAGGCAAAGCAAATAAAGAATATTGCTACCACTCAGGGTTATTCAACAATTACATGAATGGAAGTTCTAGAGATGCACCTTGTCTCTAGAAGTTAAGGGGATATAAGAGACATTGTCAATTTACAGTACTTTGAAACATGTCCTTAATAATTTTGCTTTAAAAATCCTTCGGAAACTTGAGTAGCAAGTGCTATCATCTGAAGACCCCTCCCTTCATGAATTGAAGACAAGTTCAGATTCAGTGCTCTTTAAGGGTGGTCTGTAGCCCAATGGGGGCTGTAGAACTTGCTTACTCTCAGTAGTGAAATGAACATAGAAATTAAGCACAAGAATTAGAAAGGTTTACCTCACTGTGAAATTCTATGTTTGCAAAATTAATAATAGTAATTTAAATTTGGAAGTGCATTTTTGTCTTTGTATTCTTAATTTTGTTCTGGAGAAATTTATTTTCAGTATAAACTATAAAAATGGCCCTTGAAAGTAATGAGATCTTTTAAATAAGAAAGTAACTGCTCTTCACAGATTCAGGCTCTGGAAGTAACTCGGGGTAAGTGTGCATCGCTCTGAAGAATTGAAAGGATATTATCAAAACCATAATTCCCAAGTGAGCATTTGGCCATTTCAAGAGTGAAAACCAGAAATCAGGCTCATTCTTCTAGATCCTTAGGTGTGTGAGAAGATGCCACTTGTCACATGACTAAGGGAGGGCTCCCCCACATTCTGAACTACAGTTATTTTCAAGGGCACTATTCTAATGACTGCACCAAAGAGAAACATTAATTGAGTGTTTAAAAGCAAGAAGCTGTTCCACACTCAAATGTATTGCCAATAAATCATTTCTATTTAGCTCTTTATAATGATTGTGTGGAAATCCTTTCCAGTGTTGTAGTCAGTTTTAAAATGTAAAGAGTTTAGTTGTGTTCCCTTTGAATAATGCCAAAAGAGGTTACATTATAGACTAATGATTTGGTAAATTTAATTATGTAAATCAAAGCTATTTAGATGCTCAAAAAGAATCTTCAGCTATTGAAAGTTTATGGACTTCTTTACTTTAAGCACTTAATTTTTTTCATCTATTAACACTTTCTCTTGTAGATAGTCTAGTGATGAATCAGGATATATAATTTCACTTCTTAAAATTATTTAAATATGAAGAGAGTAATGGAGCATTGCATAGGATGTAAGATACAGAAAGTTTCTCAACAAAAATAATGAGAAATGAATGATTGATTAACCATAGAAATAACCCCTTTCTAATGAGAAGCTAGATTTTTAACTACAACAACCACATTGTCCATATCATCAACTTGGCCTCTATATTAACTGAACCTGTCTGTTTAGTATGAACTATAAGAAAATTCTCTGAAGTAGGTGCTATTTTTCATCCAGTTTCTAAAAAAGTTATTTGCTCTGAGTGCACCAAATTACAAAGTTAGAATATGGCATTTTAAATCAACTGAACAATATACAGTTAGAAAACAAGAAAAAGTAAGCCAAATTCACCAGATAGCCCCAAATGCACTGTCACTACTATCGAATACATATTCAGAACGCACTTTTCTGAAATCACAATAATTCTTCCAACAAGTCAAACAACTCTGTCAACATAAGGCAGACCCTTACTCTTTCCTTACCTTTAATCCTTCAGTAAACCTCTATAGAACACCTACTTATTGAACTATTAAGGATTCAAATATGGCTAGGGTATGTTACTTTTAAGCAACTTATGCCATCATTAAAGGATAAAAATACGCTTTACAATCAAAGTGGAAGATTAGTGTAATATAAATGGGACAAAAGGTAGAGAATTTAACCCAGTTTGGGAAGCTGCAGAAAACTTTCCCAATGAATGTAATAGTTTGTGTAGACTTTGTGTATGTATGTGCTAGCAAAGTAGAAGGTGTTAGAGACAGAAGGTAACGCTGTGGGTGGTATGAAGGCCATATCAGAACCAGGTAACAACACCAGCACAGACGGCAGGAAGTGTGTAGAACTTGTGTGACTATATCATGAAATGTAAGGCATGGTAGACAGAAATATGCCCAGAGAGGACACTGAGGAGGGATATGGAGTGTCCTTTACCATTTATTGAAGACATTGAACTCAGTTCTATAGATGGAAAGATAATTCAAAAAGCAAACCAAACAAACAAACAAAAAGAACTTGAAGCAAGTGAGTCAGGGTCAGGTTTGAATTTTAATGAAACTTTACAGCAGTCAGAGATTTAAGAAGAAACAGATGAGAGAAATAAAGTGTGATAAGTAGTTCAGGTATCAAGTAATGAAGGTCTAAACACTGTAAATGCTTTAGTGGTAAAGTGGAAGAGACTTGCTTGAGAAACCTTTGAGAGGATATGTGGGACATTAGAAATAAAGGTAGAAAGGTATCTTGGTCCAACTAGGTTGCTTTTTTAAAAATGTCTTATACTGTGCAATTTGTAGTTAGTAGAATTTATTTCTCACAGCTCTGGATTTGAGAAGACCAAAAGTAAGGAGCTATTAGATTCAGTGTTTGATGAGGTCTTTGTCATCTCTGCTTCCAAGATTACTCCTTTTGTTGAGCCTTCACATGGTGGAAGGACCACCCAGGTTCCTACTTTCTCTTAGCTTAATCAACTTCTCAAGGTCTCACTTCTTTTTTTTAATTCAGAAATTTATTTGTTGAACAATCAAACAAGCTTCTAACAAAATAATATAATGTATATATAAATTCTGAAAATTAGATTTACCCCAAGAGCCCCTTCCCAATTACCCACCCTTATACCTCCCCCCTCCTTCCCAATACATCTCTATAAATGCCTTAGGTTGTATGGCATTACACCTTATCCAGATTTAAAACATGATAATAGACCTCCTTTCTCAATGGCCAGGGTCTAGCTCCAGCCTCCACAGATGAGTGAAGACATTCGACCCTTGGTTCTCTGGGTTATGCTTATTTCACTCAGCATAATTTCTTCTGTAGCCATCCATTTACCTTCAAAGGTTGCAATATCATTGTTTCTAATTGCAGAGTAAAACTGCACGATATGTGTGTGTGTGTGTGTGTGTGTGTACACTACAGTTTTTGGATCCAATCATCCAGTGAGGGACATCTGGGTTGTTTCCATAATTTAGCTATTGTAAATTGAGCTGCTATGAACATCGATTTTTCTGTGTCACTGTGTTGATTCTAAATCTCCTGGAAAAATTTTATTACATTGGCAATTACACTTTAACATGCATTTGGAAGGGAACCTTCAGATCATTAGCAGAGGACATCAGGAATGGCTCCCAGTTCTCCAACAGAGAGGGAAATTGACAAAAAGAAATCAAATTTAAAGAGGGAGGCTATGAGTTAATGCTTACACAGACTGAGTTGCCAAAGTGTGTATAACATTCAGGTGGAATGGAAGTTTTAGGGAAGAGTTCTGGTCTGCAGGGTGCAGCAAGGTGAAGTTACAGCAGTAGTAGAGGTTGTCTGGGGAGCTGTAAAAAGAAGAAGAGTGTGTATCATTTTCTTCAGCAAGGCTTTCCATAGTTTAGCATTTCATTATTCCTACTAGATTTATCCGAACTCCCAAAGGGATACTGTGCTTCTCTAATAGTTCATGTCTTTAGCTGGAGCAGCTAGGAATAAGGACAGAGAAGCAAGTCATCAAAATCAATGACTAGATAAGTAAAAATAGGAGCAAGTGTCTAGGAATGGGGACAGAAATTAATTGCAAGAAGGAGCAGATTGTCCAAGTGGAAGTGAATTAGAGCTGACCCTTGCAGAATAGCTAGATCAGGGCTAGAGGTGTAACGGAGTGGTAGTGAGGCTCTGGGTTCAATTCCAACCTTTGGAAAAAAGAAATAGCTAGGACTTAATTATATAGAGCAAGTCAAAGACATTAAAAGATAAAACATAAAACATAATGTATGCCTAGGAATTTAACTGTGAAGGGAATGAATTGACCATTGATTCTGCAATAGAGCACATGGAGAAAATGGAAAAAGTATATGAAAAGGGAGAATTAAGGCAATCATTTTAGTTTCAGGAGGAAGAGACCAGAGTTTATTTTGTAGATGGTGCTCTGGGGGAAGTTTTGAACTGTGAAGACCTGACTATAATTGTACTTTGCAAAAATGAATCATTCATCATTAGAGAAAGGGGACTGATAAAGATCAGAGAGGCAGTTGTGTATATTCTAATTATCTTATGTAAGGAATGATGAAGGTCTGATGTTGGACGCTGACCAATGGAGAAGGAACTGAAAGTACACATGGAAGATTTATCTGAAGATGATATTGTAGGCACTTTGATTGAATCAAGGCCAGGAAAGAAAAACTGAGAATTTCAGGTCTAATAGGAAAGATGATGTCTTTACTGAACTCAGTTAAGGAACAATCATGAGATCATATTCAACACAGTGAATCTGAAAAACTGGAAGGCCATCCATGAAAATAAGTCTAGAAATTTTTGAATTTGAATCTGGAGTTTGGAATAGAGTTTGAAATTTGAGATAAATATGTGAAACTTATCTTCATTAGGTATTTGTGAAAACCTTAGCTCATATCAGTTGATAATACAAGAAAATATTCTATATTCTACACTAAAATAAACTTTCAGAAGAGTAAGGAATAGTCTTATGTTTCTTTACACATACCTTTCCTAACCTCACAGATATGACAATTCCTTTAGTTAGATGAGCTAAAAGGAATAAAATAAAATTTAATAAAAAGTGACCAAAGTAAAATATTTAGGGACTAACTAGTGACATTAAGGGGATAGGTGAAGAATTCAGAGCTACTACTGAAAGAAGGATAAACAAGAGACAATCCACTACTGAAAGAAGGATAAACAAGAGACAATCCTCGAAAGGAAGACACTCAACAGAAATGGGTTGTGTGAGGATGAAGAAGAGGCACTGCATTGCATTTGTTGACTAGAACATCAGATGAGGGCTTTCAGAAGGTGCACTGAAAGAAGGCAAAACTAGGTCATTGCCAAGGACAGCAAAGGGAAGTAAATATTAAATATAAACTACTCAGGCTTTCCTTCCCCCACTCATTCTATTTCCCAACTTCCTGATTCTTCCTTTTCCAACTTTATTCATAATTTCATTTATCATTTTGGCCTCTACCTTGCCGAAGTTCTTTATCCCTGATAACATAATTTAAAAGAACACTACGTATTTACTTTAGTGTTCACAATAAAGGATTAAGGCAAAGGAAACATTAGTTTCTTTTTATATGTGAAAATTCTAAAGTTAAAAAAACTTAAATCATTTGTCTAGGATTGCTGTCTCAGATTGGGCCACCGTAACATATTACCATAGACCAAATGCTCATAAACAATAGACTTTTATTTGTCATACTTCTGGATCCTGGAAGTCTAAGATCAGAGTGACTGAACTCTCATGAGGACTCTTTTCTGGCTTGTAGACAACTGAGTTCTCCTAGTCTCACTTGCACAAAGGTAAGAAAAGACTAGCCTGCTTATGTATTGTAAGGATAACTCCATACTCAGGCCCTAAGCCCCTCCCAAAGGCCCTACCTCCTAATACCATTCCATTGAGATTTTAATTCACAAGCTTTGAGAAAACACAAACATCTACTGCACAGCGGTTATATAGACAAAAATTAATTGAGCTAAAAGTCCTATCCTCCAATCTAAAATTTTATATCCACAGCTTTTATAATATCATTGTCTTCCTTCCTATAATTTGCTAAGTCACATTCCAAAGACTGGGATCACAGGTCCTGACTTACTCTACCCAACATCAGGGATATTTTGAAGCAACAGTAAGGCAATGCCTGTAAATATACTCAGTGTCCAAGATCTTGAAGGTTTAAGAGCAGGGATCCTTAAATTCATATCTCAGCCTCTGCTACGGAAGTCACTCACTGTATTTGGATTTAGCATGGTCAGTGACCAAGACTCTGACCTTAAGGCATAATGTTCTTCATTTTATATCAGTTAGTGATATAGTTTTGAATCATTTTGGTTTCCAAACTATAAAACATTTAAGTAGTGCTTTTCAATATCATGTATCTACCTACACATAGAGGTCTACTTACACATAGAGGTCTACTTAAATATCCAGATGTGTTAAACACAGAAGTAAACTAATCATTTTGTTTCCTTTTCCTGAAGATGTAACAATAACTATTGTAGATTTTTTTTAACTGACAAAACAAATAACTGGATTCTTAGTTTTTAATGTCAGTTTGTATAATTTGAAACTCACCAAGGATAATTTTCCTGTGCTCAACCTATGACAGGAACAATGATTTAAGCATATCTTACATCTGTTTTTTAATTGGGCTATGTGCTGCAGTTTTCTACAATGACCAATTTTGGAGGAACTTAACCATAGTAGGAAAGCTTAGTTCACTGTCATTTAAATGTCTTTCCTTTCTGATACTTAACCTCAAGTATCACAAAACATTATCAAAGTAATTTAGATCAGTTTCAAATTAGCTTACATTCCATAATAAAGGCATTAAGGAATTTGAATTATCTAAACAGAGCCAGGAAGATTCTAAAATGTTGAAGAAGGTCTTGGGCTTCAGTCAAATTGAAAACATTGACAATGGAATATTGTTAACTAATGATGATCCTGGGTTACTTAGGGGTCAGTCTACTGAGAAGTGAAAACTTTGGTGAAACTGGTAATTTCATATCTAATATCTACTGCCACCATGAAAATCAAACTGACTCAGACTTGTTTCAATTATGTTTTCCTAAAAACTTAATTAAACCAATTTATTCTTATTTACTTTATTATCAGCACATAAGCACACTTTTCTAAAATTAATTCTTTATTGATTCTATTTATTTTTAATCTCCTTGTAGAAGTATTCAAAATATAACCAATAATGATTTAGAAAACTATTATCCTCAGTAGTGGCGGAGTTTCATCAATGGCTTATTGATTTATTCTCTAATAATATCTCTATTTTAAGGACATGGCATACATATTTCAGAATGCATTTAACTCAGAGGAAATGACACATGTTCATTTACAGTGAACATTCACAAGAATGTTTTATTATTACTGCACACCTGTATTGAGAAACTGACAAAGTTGTACAAAACTATGGTACTTGTGGCATAAAATGTCCCAGAGGAGCCATTATGAGTGAGGGCTGTTAGAATTTCAAGTCATATAAGAGGGGAAGCTCTGACTCAAAATGAGTTTTTGGATTAGTTATTGATGGATGAATCTGGAAACGCCAAGAATGATGACAAAATGCCAAACTACTTAGAATATAATTTAGCTGAAATAGTTAACCAATGCAATACAAACAAATTCCCAAGTATAACTGCTTGCTTTTTCTACTACTATAAAAGGAGTTGTTAAAAGCCAAATCCAAATCAAACAATGGCTTCTTCAATATAAAGGCAGGTCAGCCTTCTTTCTTGGTTTCTGAACTCTGGACTTCTCTTTCTTTTTTTCCTCCATAAATACCTGTGCTATGAAAATCAAAGTGTTATTTATAAAGTGACATACTTGAAATTAAAAGTAAAAATAATCAGGACAGTTAACAAATCAAGCAAAATTAATTTGATTTATTTTAATGAAACATTTATTTCATTTTAATGAAACATTTAGTGTTCTTCAGAGTAATCAGACATAAAATTTAAGCATTATTTGTAAATGTTATCATTTTTCTTCTTATTTTAAGGCTGTTTTGTAATGATCTCACTTTTTTTGTCCTCTAATCAGTTTTTAATGTGTTTCTCAGAATTTGATATATAAAATAATTTTCATATCTTTCTTATACTGAAAAACAGAAAATATTGAATGGTTCATGAGATAAAAATAACTAACACATATTTTACAGAATGATTTGATAAATTACCTCTTATACATTACTGAATATAGTACAGCAAGGTAGAAGAAAACCTTTGTAAAATTTTGTTCAATGTCTTTCAAAAATTTTATAATCCTCCAGTGCATTTTATTTACATTTCAAAAGCAGGTTTTCACTGAGAGTATCTTTGACTGTTATAAATTTTTTAAAACCCCACATAGGTGGAATACTCCTCTCTCTATCCTGATGACCTAACTATATTATTAGTCATGAGGGAATTGCAAACTCAAATACCTTTAAAGGGTAATCAGGTATTTAACGTATGTGAAGTTCCTGGTGGTAGATGGCTGAGCAACAGAACTTGATAGATATGAAAAATGTAGGCCCCACCTTAAAACATTCTATTTAAAAAAAATCCAAAGATGAATCAAGCAAAGCTCCTATGCAAACAGATTAGTACTGCAAACTGCCACATTGTGAATTGGCCCAATATATGCTATGCCTCCACCTACCACCTAATAACTACTTTATTTCTACCGAAGTTTAATGTAAGATTAACTTTTTTTACCCAGGAAAAATCTCTAAAGAATATAGAGGCCTTCCCAGAACATTCCCACGATAGTACAGGTTTTATTTGGTAAAACAATGCATCTAATTCTAACTAGTTGGAGCTTCCAAAATCAATAACAATAAGAAAAAAAAATCAGTTGGCAGCTATTACTGCCAAAATAGTGATTTATTTCTGAAGACTTGAAATTGTAATTTTAGTGCAGAGGAAAACAGAGAACCCAACTTACAAAGTTGGGATAGTTTCGTCTCTGGGGAAGAGGATGGCTAAGAAGATAGCTGGAATATTTTCACTAGAAACTGGAATGCAAGGCAATTTAGTAGGGAAATTTGTCAGAAGATGCCTTTTGAGAAAGAGAGAGAGAGAAAGAAAGAAGAACCTCCATTAGGAAGAAGTTGTGTTTCTAGATTTAGTATTCCTGGACTAACACAGATGAAAGCAGGCTCCTTGGACCCTCAGAAACAAGAATCACTATTTTTTATTCCATGTTCTTGTCCTTTCCATGGGTTAAGGGAATTACACTCAGTTATATTCATGCTGCTAAGGAATGTTATGAAAAACAAGGAAAAGAGAGGATAGTATGGAAGCTTCAGGTAAAATAAAGGGCTTCTTATAACACTGCTATACCAAATGTGTCTCTGAAAGATTATAGGCCCAAGAATTCCACAGTACAAATAAAAATAGACCAAAATTTCCCCACTATTACTTTGCAAAATAGCTTCTACTTTGACAAAGAGGGCAAGAATAAATCACACAGAGTGGGGTTCCTGAGGGATGTCTGGTGCTGGAGGAAGAGGGAGGGGGAAGATAAACAAACCAGAAAACCAATGTAAGGGGTCTGTTGGAAACAAACATATCCATGTTGGTTCCTCTACCACCCCAGAAGTCCCTTTCCATTACAAGAAAAGCAAGGGAAAAAATTAGCATATTCTTGGCTTAAGTAAATAGATTTACCCTCTTGACCTAAGGAAGTGAGCAACATGGTATTATAATACTACTGTTAAAATACTACTGTTAAAAGCTCAATTATCACTACTATTGCTGTTTTGCAATATTTATTAATGTAATTAAACTATACTCTTATCAATACATTAACCTCTCAAGTTTTCTTCTCAGCACATTTTATTATAGTACATGAATTCTAATGTGAAATAACACATCAAATTACTTTCTTTCTCTACTGCTCAATATAAAACAATCATCTCTAAAATAAGTTAATTACAACCATACTTCCCCATGATAATGCATATACTAATTTCAATTAATATAATTCTGGTTGAATATAAAAAAAATTGGATGTCTTACGTAAGACAAAATGCTGAATGTATCTGTGTCATAATTTTTATATCCAGTCGATAACTCATTTGTTTGTGTTGATGTAAAAAAAAATAACATTGAGAAAGGAGATCTATTATCATGTTTTAAATCCGGATAAGGTGTAATGTCATACAACCTAAGGCATTTGTAGAAATGTATTGGTAAGGAGTGGAGGGAGGGATAAAGGTGGGTAATTAGGGGGGGGGGGCTTTGAGGGAAAATCTAATTTTCAGAATTTATATATATATTATAGTATTTCATTAGAAGCTTGTTTGATTGTTCAACAAATAAATTTCTGAATAAAAAAATTTAAAAATTTTGTACAATTTTTAGAAACAATCAAAAACCTTAGGAATTGGCTATAAAGACCTTCGTGAACTTGCATGCAACTTAGTTTTTTAAATAATGTTTTCATTTAAGTGTTCTAGGTCTTTTACTTTTCATAATATTCCTAAATTTCCATGTTTTTACTGAGCTTTACTTAGTAAAGAATCATATGAATCCAGGGGTGAACTTCTCTTAAAATAGTGGTTTCTTTCAGGTGTGTCTCTAGGCTAGTTTTGCCACAGAAAGGTCAAATTATTTGGTCTTCTTCATCCCGTGAGTTTGTGAGGAATGAGGAATCAAATAATAGCCTCTGTATGGCTGCCAGAAGTGTCACCTATATTTAATATACTACATAAGAGTCAGGCAGCAAGTGTCAAAGCAGGGATTTAAACCTAAAGCCATGTGGCTCTATGTACTATGCTTCCTACCCCCAGGGCAAATCTGGAGCCTTAATTCACATTGATATATTATGTGCTGTAAGGGGCTTACGAGGGTGACTATTCTGTCCTGCTCACCCCTGTAGAGCTGGAAACGAGGAATAAATATGTGACAAGAAGTAAAGGTATTTCACTATGAAAGGGACATGCATGTGTAATATGTAGGAAAATAGTTGTTTTAAGCATGCATTAATTATAAGTGAACTATAACGTAATTTTAAATGTACTGAAGATTAATATCCTGTAACTATTATAGTCAATCTTGAAAAATGACTTTCCTGTTGTCTTTGAACTGTTATTATTCTAAAATTTAGTCATTTTGTATGCTTGATTTAGGAGTCCCAAAATTGAATGACTTATTGTAAGTGATTTTTTAAAAAATATACTCCTTGGTTCTATTCCAGATGCTATGAGTAATTCACAGTGAATATCATATATATTTCTTGTTCTCAGACATTTATACCCATGTTGGAGAAATTAGTCAAAAATAAGTAAATATTTAAATAACACTTTAAAAGAAATGCCATAAGACATTAAATAACTTACTTGACAAGTAGACATACCTTTTTAAAATTAGTCAGGTGAGACAGGAATAATTCATGGACAAATCTGATTGAAGATCTTTTGATAAAATTTACATAAAATTATTCTATCAAAAAATGTACCCCCAAATAAGATGATCATATTTTTGGCATATATTCTTTTAGGGTAGTTTTCCTCCTCATGTCATCCTGGACATCTAATAGCAAGTAATTATAGGTACTCAGAAAATAACGTTTGCCTTCTCCCCTACAGAATATAAAACCTAAACTGAAACATTCCTCTTATTTAATATTGAATCATTATCTAAAATACCCCACTGATTTGAAAAACTAGTCACTTCTCTTGAATGTGTTTTTACATGTGCATTGTCATTTGAGCAGCATGCCTCATGAAGTGCTTCTCAGGAACTCCACTTTGTGATTTCAAAGCATAAATCTGGAAATCCCAGGCATTTGGTCTTGTACATTGCTATCTTACAATTTTGAAATTACTCTGTCCTTGACGATGTCTTTCAGGAACAAAAGCAACTGAAGGTCTCTAAGCTCATGAAGCAGGGGATCTGATACATTTTGGTTTTCACTTTGCAGCACCCTCTTCCCTGCACTTTACCTGTTCTCCAGTGTGGGCCTCTACAAATCTTTTCTCTGGGGTGGTTCAGATCCTCCCAGGAAATATATGAGAAAATGCTCTACATCATTAGCAATAAGGGAAATGCAAATCAAAACTTCAATGAGATACCACCTCACTCCTGTTAGAGTGGCAAAAATGAAAAATTCTAACAATAACAAATGCTGGAGGGGCTGTGGGAAAAGAGGAACACTGTCACACTGCTGGTGGGACTGCAAACTGGTTCAGCCACTATGGAAAGCAGTGTGGAGAATCCTCAAAAAATTAAGG